>VWYE01007285.1:1723484-1747706 GCA_013398995.1 Alaudala cheleensis
GGGGGGGAGAATGTGTCGGAGACTATGGAATTGCAAGAGCCGGTACGAAAGAGCCTGTGAGTGTATTGACACATTACACTGTCCTGGTGGCAAACCAAATGAAATGAAGGCCACTGTGAACACTAATCAACATAATAATCACTTAAGAGTTCTCTCAAAACACATCTCTTTTTAATTTTTTTTTTTAAGCTAGCATCATTAAACCACACATGACAGTGAGTTTTATGAACTACTAATAACATCCTATGAGTACAGAGATCTATCCCTGCCTGGAGAAAGCTCCCAAAAAGTCAGCTCACTTTCACAGGTACAAGCCCAGCTGAGAGACATCCCTGCCTTTAGAGCACCCACGGTATGAGGCTCCTTGGCCACCACACAGCCCTCACACAGGAGATAATGAGGTGCCCCAGGGTCATCAGGTTGAATAGTCATCAAATGTTGAAAAACAGGAGGTGTATCAACAACTTCTGTGAAAGGATGGAAACTCTTCTGGACAGCCAGAAGGTACTGGAAAAAAACTCCTTTAAAAACCCTGTGCTTCTTAAATTAGTAACTTGAGAGTACTCAGAAATTTAGAATTCTTGAAAGAGAATCTACTAGGCAGAAAGAACAAAATTATATTCCTGAAGTGGCAAAAAGGTATCACACAACAATACTTAGGAGGAAAAATTAAATTAATTCAAGCCCCTTAAAAATATGTTGTGATTGAACATGCTATATCAACTGACTCTAATAAAAAGACCCTAAATAGAAACACAGGCCTTTAGTTTTATGTCACAGTAGAAAAAAATCACACAGACATTAAGCCTAGTATGTCTTTTTTACCCTTTAATTTAGCTCCTAACTTGTTAAAGTGTGTCAATTAATCAAAAACAAATGAAGCCTGACCAGTAATGAAGGTTAAAGAGACATGCTAATACCACAGTGACTATGCAGGGAGTCATAATTAAGCTGTTATTTCAATAAAACTGGTGAAATGTCCCTCTGGTAACTTAAGTTTACACACTCTTTTAGAAAAGTTCATTCTATATCATGAGCTTTGCTGATAAAAGGAGATACTAAGAGGCAGGTGTGACACAGGCTTGCTGTATCACCACCCCTCAGAGGTACAGCTCCTCTGGGGTGGGGGAGCAGCACCGGCTGCTTTGGGCATAATGAATGAACACACCCCAAATTAAACACCATTCCTATTTCTGTGACCATCATCAGCATGGATACAGATAAACCAACATACCTGTCATGCTAATTCACAAAAAACCTGAGATTTTCCTCATAAAAGAGGGAAGAGCTCTCAAAACCAAATCCTAAGCACTCAAATACAGCCTCATGTGGGACCCTCTCTATGGTATATTAAATAAGTTAAAAATAGCAAATTATAGAGGGAAAATATCATTTTCATATTCCATAATTCAAACTTGTATTTATCAAATGAACAACAAATGGAACATTTGCTGCAAACATGCCTTTAAATTAGTGAAGGTCTTCGGTTTGCATAAAGTTTGGCAATTCAATACTGGGTAACAGAACTTGTCAACATTATCATTTGGTCAGGCATTGAATTGGAAATATGCCAGGCTTTTTTCACACACCCCTGTACAAACTGAAGTGAACACTGGTGGTCACAAACGCTCTGCATGACAACACTGTTTTTCATAAATATTGACCTATGAAACAAATACAGAGATACTACAAAACAACTTGGGTATGTATCTGTGCCCTGGTCTGTCCCTCTCCCAATAAATTTCCACTTGTTTCAAAGGAATGGGCCACATACAAAACTTCTATGTGAAAAAGCAAGGATGGCCCAACACATCAAAACTTACTCCTCTCCAGCTGACCCTATTGATAGGAATTATGTCCTTCCCCACAGCTGAATGATCCATTTTCAAATACCAAACTGCTGTGGAAGCTGACATTTTGTTTCAGCAGTCATGCCTTGTTATGGCTCTTCTCCTTCCTAGAGCAGTTTGTTTTGCCACACTCATCAATAAGACCATTCACTTAACTGCTCCTCCTTAAGCACAGAGTTCCCTGACCTATTTCTCTCACAAATATCGGCAACACTTCCCCAAATATCATCATCTGCCAGTTTACTTGTTCCACTGTGAACTCTCATTTATTAACATCCATGGCTCCTGTCTGTTTTGAAGGCTCTAGCACAATTTTACTACCACTGTATTCTTAAAGTTATTGATCCTTTTTATGCTTCAGTAACAATCACTCAGACATTGCTCAGTCTGCCCTGACCAATCCAAGCCCCAGCTTTAACCTTAAATTTTCGTTTCTGCTATTGAGTTGCAGGAAAGTCCCCTTTTTTTTTTCCCACCATTAAAATTTATTCTGTAGTGTCGTTGCATCTTGTTAAGCATTGTTTTCAGCCACTGGAAAGGACATGTTGAAATTCAACATTTCCTTTTCTCTCTTTTATTCTCATCTTCAATCATCCTTTCAGCTTGGTCTCCACATAGTTTTATCCTGGAAAAATCAGTGAGATTCCAGCAAAATATTCTATGTCTGTAGCCTCTGTGGTCTGTCCTCTCTTTCCTCATTTGGCAGACATAAGTTTCTCATCTGCTTTCCTCCAGAACTTTTTACATCAACAATAGAACAGACTACATCCCCAATTTCCCTGTCTGTAATCCCCAATCTTTGCACAAAAGTGCAAGATTTACTCTTTCCCATCTTCAGCAACTGGTATCATCTAACAGTTGTATTTGGCTTTGTTCAGTGATTTCTTTGGAGGGTGGTAAGGCTGCATGAAGTTTTCATTTTAAAGTATCAGAACAGCAAAACAGGCATAAAAAAGATTTTTTTTTTTTAGAAATATAAATTCCCAGTCAAATGTCACATAGGGCCCAGGCTGTGACAGGGACACCCCACCTGCATCATTCTAGTATTCACTCGTGACATGAGACATTGTCATGGGGATTCTGAGAGTTCAGCTCACTCTGCAGACTTGCCCTGTCTTGGGCCATATTCCATAGGGCTTCCTCACTTCCCACTCATGGCTTTTTCATGAAATTTGCCAGGATTTGATCTCGTAAGGCCAAGACACTGCAATCAGTTCCAATGCTCAAGTCCAGTTATTAGAATAGCACTATTAGGCATATACATGCACTGACATACATTGCATCAAAAGATCAGTCTTTTTCTCAGGAAAATATACCAAATTTCTTGCCATTCTCTTCCCTTTCATATTTAACCTCCCAGAATATACTGTTGTATACCAGCATGGAGGCTTCCCCCTCTTTTTCATTCTAGAGACTCTCCTGGGCACCTTTTGTTTCTCACCTCTACAAGTTTCTTTCCTAAATTTAAAACATCTTCCTGGCCCAAGCTGAATATTAGTACTTTATGCAGTTTATTCTGCTATTTTTCTTCAACACAGTCAATCATGCAGCTGTTGGAAGCGCCTCTCACAGTTCCTTTCATTTCTTTCCTACTGGAGCTCTGTAACATGCTTCCCTCACCTTCCAACAAATTTCTCCAGCATTTCCACAGCAGTGGTCTTTGATCTCCTTCCTTTCTGCACTTATATTTTCTTTCCAGGAAAACACACCTGAAGCAACAGTCAGCCTCCTTTGCTATACAGACAGCTCAGAGACACTCTTGCCTGCTTTTACTTATGCAGAATATAAACTGCCAACAAGTCTTAGATATCTAAAAGCCAGCTTAAGGTAAACTTAGCTAACAGAGTTCTTAAGTGCACTCAGCCTTCCTAAAACCCTTCTTTGTCATCCTCGGTGATCCCAGGTGAAACTTTGCCAGAGGATAACATCTTAAATTCTGGCCCCTCTGTGGATAAACCATGATTCAATCATCCTTTCTTTGTGGTATAATCCTACGAGAGAGAGAGAGAGAGAGAGAGAGAGAGAAATAGCAAGAGCCTTCTCATTTCATCTAGCTCAAAATATTTTGTCAGTCAGAGAGAACCAGATAGAAACAATAGAATCCTACTCATCCAAAATATGGCTGCAGAAACAGTTTTCCAAGTCTGTGTCTTTCACCACGTAATCCTTCCCTTTGCACATTCCTCGCTCTCAGCTGCATCCCATTGGAGTTGATTCCATTCACAGCTCAACACACACTGCTACCTTGATTTTTTACCCATAAGACAAACCCCAGAGATAGGAGGATTTGGTGACCAACAGAAACACATCTTGCTATGCAGGTACAGCTGTGGTGACAGTCATCAGAATCATGAGGGGGAAACTTCAAATAGCAAAGAGCTAGTCTGTCAAACCCACAGCAAGGAGAATTCTATTTTGTTCCTGACTGCACACAACAGGTAAAGGTTCACCTGTTTCTGGGCTGCAAACAGCATCTGAGAGTAACAATTGTAAGACACTCTAAAATACGCATTAACAGACAGCTTCTGCACTAGGAAGTTTATACCCTGACAACTTAAGGACAAAGTGTAATTTGTTTCACAAATACATAACAGACGCAGATGTAAATTTCATGAGCAAATAAGGAACTGCATTAATTTCAAGTTACACAAATATTTCAGACTCCTGAAATCAAGTCCTGATTTTCCTAAGGTAATACATCAAAGGTATGAGATAGCTTGCAACAGAAACTGGGGAGAGGTGGTGGTCAATCCAACCCTAACCACAAGACAATTCTTCCTGTAATTAGCAGAGTGCAACATGAAAGCAGTCTTTGTCCATGGAATATCCCAGCTTTCCTGCATGTTTCAACCTAGCCAGATAACTAGAAAAAGTGTGTGTCAGCTCTGTTTGCAGACTCTTTTAGACACGTATCATGTGTATTTAATTAGGAAGGCCTATTCTTTACTCAAGGAAAAATATGAATATTCTTCCTGGATTCTGAGAAGTTCCTATGTAAGATTTCCTATACATAGTTTTTTGCTCTCAAATGCATGTCCACTATCAAGTTAAAGAAAAAAATTCCCATCTTATTCCCATATTTTTCAGTACAGAGTGTTTACAAGACATGCAATACTGACAAGCACCTTTTAGATGCCCTGATTTGGCTTTCAGACAAAAGAAAAATTATAAAATTAAGTGCTAAATGTGCAACAGTCAATAAAAATAAACCCTTTTATAACAATAGCAATAGGCAGAGCTAACAGATTAGCATCCAATTGATAGATGATGTCAAAATATGACCTACACAAAATTTGAAATACCAGTCAATACTGCGGCCTTACTGCTATTCCTTTCTAGGTCCGAGATAAATATTGAAGTAAGAATACAAACAGCCTGTTAACTGCTAAAATTGTATCAATTTCTATTGGCAAAAGTGTTAATATAGTAGAGTTCAGAAAAGGCATCGCCTTTGCAAAATTTTTAGCCATAATTTTAGTCATATTGTTTCCCTCTATGTGTATTTATAATTTTTGATGTTAGAATTTAAGTATACTTACATAAAAACCTAGACATAATCTGTTCAAGTTTCTTTCCTCCCACCTCAAACTATGTTGCTAGACATATGTACTGCAGAAGAGACACACAGAGCATGAATTTAGATACTTTGATGGCTAAAGTAGATACAGGCACTCATTTAAATTGTAAGAATAATTAATTTATAAACTTTCCAGCCTTATAGTTCCTACACCTGTTGAAGTCCAGAAAGCAATATCTAAGTATTTGTCATGAGGATTACTCAAATTTGCAAGCTTTTACAGGATCATGCTAACAGGGCCTCTCTCCACTTGTACCCCAGAAAAAAATGATAGTTCCATCCAATTTCTGTGTGCATGTGCTTCTGGTTGCACATTCCCTTGTGTGTTAGTATTCCATCCCATTCCCACCCCCTCCATGCACACAGACCCCTTGGAATTGCTGGCTGAAACGACCAATCAAATAAATAGAACTATTTTCTTTTATACTTAAGTAGACAGAGAGCACATATAACTTCAAATCTACATGTTACTAAAAATTTAAGGCAAATACTAACATTCTCGATTTTCATCAAATAATAACTAAAATCTGTACAAAATGAGATTTTTTTTTTTTCTTTTCAATAGTGAGAAAAATCAGCCACTGGAATAATCTCCCCAGAGAAGTAATGGATTCCCCAACACTGGACAAGTTTAAGATTTAGCTGGACTGGGTGCTGGGCCAATTTGTCTAGACAGTGATTTTGCCAAGAAAGGTAGGACCAGATGATCCTTGGGGGACCCTACTGACCTGCTATTCTATATTTGACATAAACTTCTTCTACATATAAGAGCTTTGTGACAATCACACAAAATACACCTAATAGCATCACAAAAACTTCTCTCTCATTCAACAAAGTGTTTCTGTCATGGTTCACCAGCATCTTCCTAACAATGTTCATTAAACCCCTTGAAATATTAATATTGGGGAAAAAAGCACTGTAATGCTTTATAAAGATTTGCAAAATGTGTAATCAGCCTTTAAAGAAAAGCCACACAATAGATGCTCTCGGGAAAAGCATTAAGTACACACATTCCTTCAGTTTCAAGGAAGCAATATAAAAACTTTGTACTGTTTATTCAAATAAAGTCACACATTACGAGCTTACTTCTCCCTACCCCTACCCAAACAATTGATGTTTTATCAGCTCTGCAACATCTGATCTCTCTCCAAGTCAGACAGGAGATCAGAGGATTTAACCTGTGTTATCCTTGTAAAATTGCATATAAAATACAACAGAGAGCATGTATCTGTGAATCTCATTTAAACTGTGCTTAACAAAGAATAAATATTTATTGTAAAGCATAATAGATTATTAGGAAAATTAAGAACTTCATATCTCTTTGTTGTTCACATCTAGTGATAACAAAGACATCAAATTCTGGAAGTCTACCAAAAAGTTACGTTTTATTATGAGCACGTATGATTCAAGCATTGCCAATAAATTCTACGTATTTAGTTATAGCTGACATTTATGATGTTACTTGAAGAATAATGAAAGCCCTAACTTGAAATATGCACATGCCTTTAAGAAGTGAGCCGAACGTCAAAGGAAGCTTTTAGTAACTCGCATGTGAACAAATATCTTCTATCAACTAGAAAGGTTAATGAAATCACAATTTCTGAGATTTCTGTGCCACAGACAAACGTGGCAGCAAAAGAGAGCACTTACTATCCAGAAGGGAACAGAGAAAGTAAATTATTGTTATATATTAGTCCCTACATATCTTAACTGCTAGTAAAATATTTTAATGTTTCTTTCATTGTATGCATTAGATAATCTGCAACTTACTGAATGAGTTATTTCTGAAGACTGTCACAGCATACTTGGATTTTAACCTTTTACGCAGACACAATTAATGTATTAATCACTGTAAACAATTACTGTATTAATTCTGCTGTGCAAACTCAGAGGGGGAAATGCTCGAAAACTACTCCACCGTTTCAGATTCACTTCAGACCTAGCTCACAGTCAATCACAAGACCTGCATTATAGCATAAACGTCAAGGAAAAATTAGAGAATTTCATTTGGCACCGATGAGTTTCAGCCACGCCAGTAACAGACGGGGGATTCTGTAGCAACAATCACTTCGCAGAAATTACTCACTTGCACGTTTATTAAATACACCCCCCTCGTTCTGCCTCCTACAACGGGCTGATAATCCACTTGCAGCAGCCTCGGGCCAGTTCCAACACAATTCGATGTTCCTCCAGTTGACGTGCAAGTGCCCAAATAAAAACAAACTCCCCCACACGCACGGGGGTTTACGCTACAAAAAACAAGACTCATTGAAAAGTTTTCCGGGAGGTAGAAACCAACAGAGTGCCATTCAAGAAAACTGAGGGTTTCGGGCATCCCTCCAGCCCCTACTGAACAGCTCTCTCTTCAGTAAAAAGAAGTTTCTTAAAACCCATCAATCCATAACTAACGTTCACTTAGGTGGAGCGAGGAGCAGGGGGTGAGAGGGAGCGGAACAAACGACAGCAATCTGCAGGGCAGAAAGACAGCTGCCACTCAAACAACGCCAACATTCGATAAATAACAACCCTCAAAACCTGGTGTTTCTTTAGCACTTGGCAATGGTTTTGTCGATAGAAAGCGGGAAGAACCAGAAGTGCCGAGCAGCTTAGAAAGCTGTGGTTTCTTTCTCTCGGCAAGGCTGCCAGACGCAGAGGAGGTGGGGGGGCTTCCGAAAAGAAACAAAATAACAAGGTAACTGATAGCTGAAGCTGTCTGGTTTGAGGTTTTGCTCTAATCAATAAGAGCTGCTGTTTAATAATTGAGACGGCATAAAATGCGAGCAAGCCTTCTGTCCTACAGCAAATACATTATTATGATTTAGCACCCACGCAGAAATAAAGGGTTATATCGACTCTGCAGAGCCGAGCTGAGAAACCCGCTAAGGGACTAACATTCTCCGCCTTTCCTCTAGCAGGAGTTTGTTAGTGAGCAGACATCCAGCACAGACACACACAGCAGTCAGGAAAAGCTATGGAGTGGCGCTCATTCCGCCGAAAGTTTCTCCTTCAAGTTTGGGAGAAACCTACCTGCTCTCTGGAAATGCAAGGCAACGAGGGTCTCCTAAACATTTTGCAGCTGCCGTAGTAGCTGACCGAAGTTTCCCCTAGGGACACGCAGCTAGATCTCCTCCTGGGTCTGATCACAGGCACTTTTTCCTCCACGCTGGGGAGCCGTGGGTGGCGGTGATGCTGCTGGTGCGCTCCTCGGCTCTGCGCCGAGAAGATGCCGTGCTCCCCGCCACAGAGTGCCAGGAGGCAGCCTGCCACCCCCACGGTGCCGGCCAGCAGCGGGCCGAGCGCTGGGGGCAGCGCCTGCAGGCTGCTGAGCGACACCAGCCACACCAGGCTGCACAACGCCAAGACGAGGAGGCTCCGGCGGAACTTCAGGGAGCTCTGCGGCAGGGTCAGCGCTGCCACCGAGACCAGCACCGTCAGGAGCCTCCCTAGGAACATCTGCGGCTCCTCTTCGTGCCTCTCCGACGGCAGCAGCCACTGCAGCGCCACGAAGTCCCCCGAGAAGCAGCACAGGGGCAGCGCCAGCAGCCACCAGCGGGTCGTGCCGCCGCCGTGCTCCGCGCGCCGGCCGCCGACCAGGTAGCAGGTGAGGAAGAAGAAGGCACAGGCGATGCTGAAGAGGGGGCTGAGGCAGCGGGTCAGGCACAACAAGGCGTGCAGCGGCCGCGGGCTCCGCCAGCTGCTCCCGTCCTGCCGGCCCCGGGCGCTGCCCCGGCCGGCAAAGGCCAGGAGCGAGAGGACAGCGGCGGCCAGGACGCCCAGGGCGAGCCGAGCCCGGGAGGAGGAGGCGGTGGGAAAGAGCAGCAAGGAGAGGAAGCTCTTCGGGGGGTCCTGCCGCAGCGGGGTCGCGCAGCTCTTCACGTATCCGTTCCGCAGGCTCTCGGCGCTGGCGGGCAGCGCCGCGGGGGCGGCCGCCCCGCCGCCGTCCGGCTGCGGGCAGTGCTGCGGGGCTCTGCCGGCCCCGNTCCCTCCTCCCCCGGGCCCCGGGAACCGCGCTTCCCGCGATCTTTTTTAAAATATACATCTGTACGTCTGGGTCTGCCCGGCCGCCCCCCGGGGCAGCGTGAGGGGCTCGGGCCGGCCCCCGCCCGGCGCCGCAGCCGCAGCCAGGGATTCGTGGGGAAACGATGGAGGGGCAGGAACGCTGAGCTGGCGAGACTTAGTGCTTAATCTTGTCATTCAGCTTCGAGATGCCGCGGAAAAGTTGTTCCTATGGGCTGTAAAGGACACTCAGTGTTTTCCCTCTGAGGAGCATCACTTTTTCCTTTTTATTTTTTTTCTTTTTTTTAGCACCCGAGAAGTAAGTATGGATTAGAGTAATAATCTACTTTTTTTTTTTTTCCGCCCTTGTTAACTAAGTTACAGACTAGACCGCATTGCACGACCAGGTTTATTTGCACAGCTAATACCTTTGGAATGGATCAAAATAACAATTTTGGAAAGGACCGTTGGAAGTGTTTAGACTGCTGTAAGGGAAAATAGGCAGCTAATGGGATTTTGAGTAATGCCTTCGCTCATTCATTCTGTTTGTTTGTTTCTGGAAAAGTAACTGCTAAGCACTTCTGAAATTTATTATAATTGTGCATGTTTACCTTGTTACTTAGAACAAAGATCCTTTGAGCCATGTTTCCACATAATATTGTGCTGCTTTACTTACACTGGTTTAGAAATCAGTTCAGGTGAGCCAGTGGTTGCACTTTTTGCTTCTTTTATTAAAACAAGGAACTCTTGAAGTTATTCGGTGCCATTGCTTGTGATTCCCTCCCTGCGAGCAGCCCCCGAGTAGCAGCTGGTTTGTGGAAGCTGTGGGGTGGCAGGAAGTGCTGCTGCAGGACACGGGCCTGAAAGCTGGCCACGAACAGAAATCATCAAGCGTGATTCCTGACAGAAAATGCAGTATGCAACGGCAAACAGAGTAACTCTTGTACATAGGAGGGAAAGAAATTATTTATTTTTTTCAAAGGCAGAACAATCTGGTGGAATTTTAATACCATAGGACATCTTTTGTTAGAAATACCCCTACACTCTTCTTCCAAAAGAAAGGCAAAATATTCTCTCCTGACTTGGAACACTTAACGAAGATTCTGTGCCATCATACTGGTTCCAAAAAGTTTCAAAAAAGGAAAAATGTGTAGTTCCTTTGGGATTATATTCTTACAGTTTCTTGTATTCATGTTAGTGTATCAGTTGGACCACAATCAAGCATACTTGTAAATGCTTTTAAGGCTGAGGAATACTTTGCTTTTATGCATATTTTTTTCCTATTCCCTTGAATTCAGCTATAAATAAATTCATTCCAGAAATAATTCACCGGTGTAATCTTCATTAAAACACATTTGGGTCTATTAGTAGCAGTGGAGACTAGGAAGTGCCTAAGGAAGACTACAGAGATAGAGCATCACATGATCTCTAAATACCATGGATGCAACCACCTGTGGCTTCAGCACTTTCTGAATCAGAAGTGGTGTCTTATTCTTGACAGTTCTTAGTACGTTTTTAATCCACAAATTTGCCCAGTCTTTTTGTGTGTTTTTTTTTTGTTTAAGTCCACATAGGTTTTTAGCATCCACAGAGTAGTACAAGGAAAGGTCTTTACTCAAGGCAACTTGACCATGCAAGTGTGAAATGTGGTTGCTTTTTAAAGTTTCCTATCTGTCTGAATTTATATTCTTCTCACTTTGATAGAAACAGTGAGCAGTTGCTCTCTAGTCACCTTCAATTCAGGATTTTATATCTTTCCTCAGTCTTGAGTTTCTTTCCTAAACTGAAGAGTTTGGGCATATTTTTTCAGGTTCTTTTCATATTACTGTTTTTTTTTCTTTTTTTTTGAGCACCACTATATGCTTTTGGAGCAGGGAAGACCAGAAGTTACACCCAGTATTCAAGACAGAAGCACAGTCCAATTAATGGTTTCTTTCCTTGTAATTCCTGTCTCCCATTTATTTTGCTTTGCTGGGGAAGTGAGACAGCAGATAAACTAAGCACTGTTGAAAGTGGTGCTGGTGAACACTGAACACTGTTTTCACAGTGTTAAGTATATAGATCCCAGGCTCTGTGTTCTGACTGTTAACATCTACATCCACAATTTTATAGGTAAGATTAGGAATTTTTTTTTCTGTGTTTACATTACAGTTATCTACAGTAAATTTCACCTGCCTGTGAACTCAGAGTTGTGAGGCTGTAAGCACATTCCCTCAGTCAGTTTTATCTTTACTCTCAGTAACTTTGGATTAACAGTATACTTTACCACCCATCTTTTTTTCAGATCATTTATCATTAATTAATTAGCTTTAATTGCAGTGATATGTATGCTGAAGAAATGTATACATTCCAAAATGTAAGGGGTTAATAGTTGGTCTTTAGTAATGTCTCTGTTGCCAAACAACACTCTTCCTACCGCATTACAGAACCTTGTTCTTGAGGAGTTTCAAATCTAATAATGAAGAATTTCAGTATATATATATATATATTTCAGTTGAGTACTTTAGTGTCTATTGTTAATTAGAAGAGCATTAACTAAATTGCTCCTTGTAACAAAATAAGTTTTAGAATAAAGAAATAACTTTTCATTAGCTATTTCTTAAACAAATACAGAAAAACATATTTTTTTATTAAAATTGGAGTGAGGACATTTATGTCAGGGGAATGTCATATTTTTTTGTCATCCTCCAGTTTCACTACCAAAATAAGACGGGTGATTTGAGTTGGGTTGGTTGTCTCTGACAATCTAATCATAATAAATACTAATATAATTAAATATTCATTTTAAATGGTGATAAATAAGATTTTTCCAAGTCTGTTTCATCAGTGACCTCCCTGTCTTCGTGCTGAGGTAGCTTTCTTGTTCCTGCTTTTCTTATTTTGTCCCTTTCCTCCTGAGCAGAGGGAATGAGCCAATGTCTGAGGGGAAGTTTGGCTGCCAGAAAGGGCCAAGCCACCACAATCACCATGTACACTCAGCCCTGGAGATCTGATCAGGAATACCCTGTTAAATCCTAGATTTTCATTGCAAAGACCAACCCTGCTGCCATCACTGTGTTTTAATAGAGAATTTTCATTTGTTTGGTCAAACGCAAAACCAGACCTAATTTTAAAGTAGAATTCTTTGTGGATGAGAGTATGGAGAATATGGTTTTTATACCTACAGCATACTGGCAGTAGAAGAGAATAGCCCATAACTGATTTGGCAGTAAAGAATTACCTTTTCTTCACTAAATCTATACTAGCAGTATTTATAAACAGGTGGTATCTATCTATATTTACTGACTTTATTGACAATTTAATATACTTTGTCAAGATTTGTTAGTTACTTTTTATTGATCCTGAGACATGTGAGGTTCCGTTTCCTAAGTGATTAAACTTGCAAACCCTTAAAATCAGATTTTGGGAAGATGGATGTATATTACTTTGTAATTCACTTCTAAAGAGCATAATAATTATGAATATTTCAGAAAGAATTTATAATATTTAAAATAAGAATACAAATCAAAAGCAGTCATAAAACAGTTAATTTAAAATCTCTTAATTCAGAGGATAACCATTTTTATAGGTTTATTTTGAGGTGGGGTTTTTGGTTGTTTTTTTTTTTCTGGCTAAGGAAATTACAAGTATTTATTTATCTCCACATTTTCCACTGTCATTATTCCCAGTGATCCCTACAGTGATAAGTGGTCAATGACCCTCACATAGGATGAACTACAGGAATCTTACAGACCTGCCTGTCATTCATCACAGTGGTAGAAAACTGCAACAGCACAGTGACATTTTGCTAAGAGTTCACATTTTCCCCAATAGGTTATCATACAGGCACAATAAAATGCTTTCTCAAAACCTGACCATGTATTTTCTCCACTTAAAAAGTTGCTTTTGTTTTGTTTTTCCTTAAATTGGTGAAAGAAAATAATAAAAAGAAAACTCCCTGGAAAGGCTAAAACTACCAACTGGTAGTGCCTCTGTGTGAATGTCTCCATTTTCACACTCAAACTTGCACCTAGAGACCTTAAACTAAATTTAAAACGTAGTTTAACAGGTGATTATCTTCCTCCTTGTTTTCTGTGCTGCTTTGGTATCACTTCAGAACATTGCCAATAATAAAATTGATGTGTAAGAGTTACAGGAGTAGTTTTTGAAATTGTAGAGCTGATTTGGACTCTTTTGTCCTATTGGACTAGTAGAAATGGGTAAGCCATCAAAGTTTGCATCCCTCAGAAAACAGCAAGACGCCCCTTCCAGTGAATTACCTTTATTTTAATAAAGGATGGAATATCAAGAAAACAGCAAGGTGTAGAAAAGCTGAACTTTATTCAACTGGACTACTCAAAACATCTAAAACGAGTCAGTGAGACGAGTTCATGAGGAGAACCTTAAAAAACTGTCAACTTCTTAGAACTGGAATGCTAAGAAACACTTTATCTTCTGGGGGAAAAGCTTGTCAGGAAGCTACAGCTCTGGGCACGGTGACGGGCTGGGGACAGTTCCCAGCCATTGCACTGGCCCCAGAGGCTGTAATGACACAGAATCACAGAATCAATTGACTTAGGAGAGCCCTGTGAGATTATTGAGCCCAAGTTGGGACCCATCCCCATCATGGCAGCTGAGCACTGAGTGCCATGCCCAAGCTTTCCTTGGACACCTCCCACACCAGGGACTCCACCACTGCCCCACACAGCCCATTCCAATCACTAACACGCCTCCCTGGGCAAAAGTATTTCCTAATGCCCAACCCAAATGTCCCTTGGCACAGCTTAAAATGTTGGCATCTGCTCTCTCATGTCCTTGCCCATCTCTGAGAAGGCTGGCACTGCCTCATCAGTAAGTTCCCTGTAGGAAGGACCAGAGGCTTTGCCCAAGAGTTCTGCTCAACTTTTTGGCCATTCCAAGGGGCTGCTTCCCTTTTTCTTTGTATATTTGCATTAAAGAAGAAAGCATCATTTCAGGGAGGAACTGCTTACTGTAATGGAGAGTTTGTACAAGAATGAATGTCAATAAGTAGAGCAGCAAAGGGAAGGGGATTGGAAAATCAAGAGGATCCGTGACTGTTGGAAGTACAGGGTTTGGGAAGAGCTTTTTCAGTCAGCAGCACCTCGAGTTGTAAGACACGGTTGGAGCAGCACACGAAAGGCAGTTCTGTGATGTGGCTGCTGTGGCAGAACAGGAATCTCAAGGCCCCCTCAAGTCCTACAGGCCTGCAGGCAGAGGATAATGGAACTCAGAAAGGACAGAACTCATCTCTAAAGGCTAAGATTGGACCCATGCCCAGAGAAGAAGAGCAGAGAGAGAAGAAGCACAGGCTGAGACAGGTCTGGAGAAATGCGTCAGACAAGCGACACAAAATTACAGAATGGACCAAAGTCTCTGTAGCCTCTGAACATGATTTCTTCATAGAGCAGTGAAACAAAGAGGCCCAGGACCTTGGGAGTTGGAGTTCAGTCCTGCCCCAAAGACAGCAATTGTGCTCAGTGAAGGGAGGCCCTGCTTGAGGCTGCCCTGCAATGACAGAGTGTGCCCAAGGCAACTGTACCAGGAGCTTGTGCCCTTGGTACAGGAGGAAGCTGGAGCTTCACACAGCCCTGTGGTGAGATAGGTAAAGATAGTGTAGGGAAACAAAGAGAGTTGGTACTAAAGGTAATCTTGTGGCCAATGTATTGCAGCTGTGTTAATTATCCTAAAGCCTTGCCCTCCCAGATACAGCTGTGATAAAGAGTGAGCTGGCTGGGAGGGACTTAGTTGCAGTTACAGCTCAGTTGCGGTTTAGTTGGAGTCTGCTGCTGTGCTGTGAAGACCTAGGGACAGGAGGTTGTGTAAGGGACAGGTAAGGTAAGACTTTGTACCAGGGACTGATAGGGACAGGACAGAGTGAGCTGGTGCTGTGACAAGGGAGAGCGAAGGAGAACTGACTGACTGGCTCTTGGCATAAGGCGACAGACCCTGAGAGCTGCTTGGAGATGCCTTTGGGAAATAAGATAGAGACTGTTAAATAACAAAGTGTTGGTGTGTGAAGCCTTCTGATAAGTATGAAAGACTGATAGATAATAAAGTCCTGCTTCTTGGATCCCCCTAGAAGTTTTTAACTAAACACTTTGTGTGTTTTGACTGTCTCGACCACCACAGAGCCCTGCAGGAAGGAAAAAGAGGTTTGGAGCTGCAGGGGGCTCTTGTGGTGGAAGGGCAGGACCCAGCCCTTGGGTCTGTTGAACCACCTGCCACTGCTGGAACTGGTTGATACTTAAAGTACCACATGATAGAATACCTGCACGTGTGTAATAGTGGCTAATGATTTTATGGCATCCATATACAAACCAAAATCTTCATTTTCTATTTTGTAATTTCTAAATGAAAAATTTTCTATATTCAAAAATACTAAACTATTTTTGCATTGTCTGTTCTAGTGTAGAATAACTAGAAAGAACTGATAACATAACAATGACTCTTTTCACTCAAGGCTGTAATCTTGGCATCCTCTTCAGCCTGTTTCTTTTGACCCACGCACCCAGAAATTGTCTAAACCTTACCACATCCATTTTAATATTTCTTAGTTTTAATAATTGCCTTCGGTTTGTACTGCCCAATTTTATTTCTTTTTTGCCAATGCCCTGTAATCTTGGTCTGCACAGAGACCAGCTCTGTTGAAAATTGCTGTCTGTTTCACCTCAAAGCATCTTTTCCTCCAGTTCTTCAGACACGTGAAATACAGGTGTTTGATTATTGCATCTTCATGTAGTGCTGCCATGCCAATCAGTTTCTCACCATGTGAACAACTTTTGCATCTGTTTAATAATTTTGGACATAGTTGCCCAGCTCTTCACTTCATAAAACCTTTTTGTGCTTTCTTTTGAATCAGCACAGAAGTGCTCATTAAATTCTAGGAAATCCTCTTTAAACTTTCTCTTCAAGTACTTCATACTGTTAAGCATCAAATTAATAACAATCATATCTAATTCTTATTGCATGTAAATATGACTGTAGTCCTTGCCCTTTTTTTCATGGGGAAAGAAATTATCAATTTGGTACCTAATTTGGAAATTTTCAGAGTAACACTCCAGGAAATTATGAGACACATCAGTACTTTCTAGAGCCTCCTTTTTGGCTTTCTCATTGCATTATGGGATCATTTGTGTAGAAAGTATTCAGTATGATCGAAGAATCAGTAAATTGATGTCTTGTTCAAGGAATAATATTCTACTACCTGACTACTGGTGAGGTGTAGAGCATAGGAAAGGAAAGGTGGGAAGAGAGGATCTCTTTGTGTGAAAGTAGGTTTCTAAGTTACTGCTTTCCATTCATATCCATTACAAATTTGATGGCCAAATACCATGTTTTTTAATTAGCTTTTCTTTGACTGTTAGAGTTTGAGAAACTAATTTGTCAATTAATTTAAAGACAGTTAGGATTACACAGGCAGTAATTGTGTGTGCCTCAACTTTTTTATCAGTTCTGCATCAGATGCTTGAATAAACAGAGAAACAGCGTTATTACAACATAACCAGTTAGCAAAAAAAGAAAAGAACAAACCAAACTTAAGCAGACAACAAACTAAAGAAACATTATGCCTCCAGAAAACCCATGCAAGTGTGACTCACTTAGGAAAATCAAAAGTTTTGACCAAAGTTCAGCGCTGGGAGAAACACCAGCATTGTGCCTTATCTTTCCAAGTTCATGTGGTGGCAATCACTGTGGTTTCTCTGTGGAAACATGTGCTGCAGCCAGCAACTGGAGCTGCTTGGATCATCTTCTGCTTTTCTATGTGCTACATGCTCTCTCTTAAATGCAGCCTGTATCAGTTGCTAAGGTCTTTGTATGTCTGCAGTGCTGAAGACAGAGAGAGCTGTGGTGGTTTGTAGGCAACCAGACGTAATGGGAACAAGGTCCTGAAGGAGATGGCCAAATGCAGTTATTGGAGGAATTAAAAATATACTGGTGAAAGAGGCTTCTTGTGCAAGTGTATTCACTAAGCGTGGTGTCAGTATTCTTGCAATTAGGCATTGTTAATCTGTCATGCCTAAGGGTGGCAAAGAGAGATTCCGTTGCATCCCACATCAAGCAAAGCAGTCACTTTCAAAGTAAGTTACAACACTGTGATCTTCATCATGTGGTAGCAAAGACAAATTACTTCTTCTGGATGAACTTTTCAAACAACAGGCCCATGGGAAAGAAAACTGGAAAAGAGGAATGAAAAGTAAGTGGTTTCTTGTATGATAAGATGTAGTGCTTGTCAGTTTAAAAAGCTTGGGCAATGCACTGGAAAGCACTGGAAAGATGGAGTTGCTGTGGAAGGCCATTTTTAGATGAGATTTCCTATTTCTAGTGAAGGGAAAAATCCACGAGGTGATCTTTGACAAACTATCAGTAAATAGCAGAAATACTGTATCAAGTTAATTGAACACTAACTCTCTTTAGAAACTACAAGGACAAAAATCTTTCCTGTGTCCATTTTTTTTATTTTTATGAGAAGAAGCCATTAGCATGTTGGCTTTTGGTACTATATCTAGATGTTTCCACTCTTTTCATTTTTTAAATCTAAGGGGTCATCCTCATCTGAGCAAACTCAGGCTCTTTGGAAAAGGACCAACACGTGCAACTCCAGATAAGGACGCAATGATGTGCACCTCTAGAGCTGAAATATGTTTCAATCATACCCAGGCTCTCACTTTGAGGGGGAAAATGTCAACAATGACTTCTAATGTTTTACAAACAGAATCTATTGATGCTGATGTGATTTCAGCACATCTAATCTGCATGTTCCCTCAAATAAAATTAATTTTCTAACATTTCACACTGGATTTATGGAACATGTTCATGGATTTGCATAATTTTTCAAAACACCATTTTTATGTGACATATAATGTATAAATTAAAAAAAAAAGAGAGAAGTTGTTCAGAAATTACACATTTAAGTAAATTTGGATGTATTTGCCAATTGTTTTTTTCCCAGGCACCGTGAATTGGGATGTTTATATCCTAGCAAAAATAAAGATAATGGTACATCACATTCAACAAATAGTTGTCAAAGTTCTGGCTTTAAGATACTTAAGAATTGTGTGATTATGTATGGTATTAATTTATTTTTTTTTTACATGAGCTTATTTATAGAATAGTGGTATAGGTTGGGGGAGGGTTTAATAATAAAGATGCAGGAATTAATCAAATATTCCCAGATTTCACTTTTTCACCTGATTACTCAAGTACAATTTGTCATCCTATATTATAAGTGAAATTGGAGGTCAATAATAAAACAGAAGTGACTTTCTTCATATGTAGCATTTCTATAAAAGGTTTATTTTATGCTGAATCGTGTTTTATTACATAATCTGCACCTTCAGTGAAATAGCAATAAACTAAGAATACATACTAATATTTCAATGTCAATTCTGTCCTTAACTTGCTAATTGAAATTTCTGTCTTGAATTGAAATAGAGCCATTTTATGGACTCTGCTTTATTAATAGAGCTAAAGATTAAATCTAACTAGGGAGCTGGTTTGATTTTTCAGGGAAGTCTGACTTAATGCATGAGCATCACATGCATAAATATATTCTGAAAAAGATCAAAATCAGTCTGAATTTATTGGAAGGGGGAGGGGAGAGAAAAACGAGCTGAGTCTTTCAGTGAGTCTTGCCCTCATTTCCAGGTCTTTAAGATACCCATTTTTGACCTTAAATCAGTAAGACAGGTCCTTGTTAATTAACATTTGTTTGAATTCTGTTAAATTGCTAAAATCACATTATATTGTCAGCAGGCATAAAACAACCCAGTAAAGAAATTTGCTAAATTATACCTCTTCAGGGTCTGGCCTGTTTCAGCGCAGGTTTGAATATAATCTCAACTGTTTTGCTTGGCTGTATTATTCCATTCAGTTTTGTGCATTAAAATCTTATAGACTTTAACATATTTAGATATTCATCAGACTTTAATGCTTTCTCATGGTAAGTACTGGACAAGCCTGGACCTTGAAGAAAATAGCATAAACAGAGCCACTAATTGTTTTATTCATAGTTCAATAAAACTGAAACCTTCAACTTGAAGTATCAGGCTGCAGATGTCTGAATGATAGTGCAAATATGTGCAGTGTCTTAACTCTTGAATAAAAAAATCTTGACTCTTAAGCCTTCTGGTCTTATCTATTGTTTGGAGATTAATTTTTTTTTTTTTAGCATTCAAAGCAACAAAGGTCTAACAAGACAGCCTATGTAAGCAAATCTTCAGAACAAAACATTTTCCAAAGAAGGAGAAACGTAAGAGAATCCTGTAATTGTGACTTAGTAATTATATCTGCTAGAGATTCCACAAGATTAAAAAACAGCAAAATTATGCAATTAAACTAATTAGCTCATTAATGTGGAAGTATTTTGTCATTCTAATCACAGAAGGAATTCATCTGAGTTAAAAAACAGACAGGAATAAATTGTGGCAGGAGACAGTCTGGTTTTAAAATGATAAATTTATGTGGTTTATGTCTGTCCTCTAAAACCTAAAACCTAAGCATAGCACCTGCATTTCTTAGGTTAATTTTATTTTTATTACTTGTTAAGAGCAAGTTGCTCATCACACATAACCTGAGCCTTCTATATTGTTCAGGAAGACACCACATGCAGCAAAAGCATTTGAGTTTCAAACAACTTGGCTCAATAACCTTTCCTTATTTAAGTCTATTTTGTAGCTAAAAGTCACTTTTGTTCCTCATATAATACAATAGGATTGCTTAGCATTTGTAACCAACACTGTGTAAAATTGCAGTAATTTATCAGCCTGCTCTTAGCATCTTAGCTGAAAGTCCTGTTGGCCATTCATTCATGAACTTGTGCCAGGGGATACCTGGAAAAGGTTCCTCACCCAGAGGGTGGTTGGGCACTGGAACAGCTTCCCAGGACAGTGGTCACAGCACCAAGCCTGGCAGAGTTCAAGAATCATTTGGACAATGCTCTCAGGCACAAGGTGTGACTCCTGGGTATGTCTTGTGCAGGGCCAGGAGCTGGACCTCATGATCCTGGTGAGTTCCTTCCAATTTAGGGTATTCTGTGATTCAATGGGAATTGTCTTCTCTGACCAAGACATGTAGGGGTGTCCTGTGTGGGGCCAGGAGCTGGAGTTTTTTCCTTGTGGGTCCCTTCCAATTATGTGAACCATAGTTTATTGACAGCAGTACCCATTCAGACAGCTCAGAATTTACCACATAAGAAGCTGCCCACAGAGTGAAGTGATGTTTCTGTAATTCTGATGGAGTCGCTGCTTTTGTTGCTGCTGTACAGCACAATGATGCAACCCTCAGTATTTGCAAATAATCCTGATGTATTTAGTTGTCAAAGGCAAACAAATGGAGGTAAAGCAGTGTCACAGGATCAAGTAACGGGTAAGTGACTGGATCATTTAACTCAGCTATTTTTGTACTCAAAACTAGTGTTTATCACCTAATGCATGATTTTACAGTAAGAGGAGGAAGAGTTGGATGTGGAAATGTGTTTAAACATTTCTAAGATGGGTATTTTCATCAGCTGATATTTTTAATAAGTAGGATCTTTGAGAAAATTGTTAACAGCATATCTGAACTGACTACATAAGTAAAAATGAGGGTATGCTATGACATTTTACAATTCTAAATCTAGATAATGCAAGTTATTAACTTCTGTTGATTAAATTTTATGTGCTTATTTATAGCTAAAATGAGCCCAGTGTGCTGGTATACAAAGTAATGGTGTGGAAACAATTAGCCATGTGCACCTGCTAGATCTTGCAATGAAAGAGTAACAGTTGACCTGCAATAGCAAAAGCAACACATTTAGAAGGGTTCTTCTGTTGCTTTGAATTTACAACAACCTTTGAGGAAAGGACTTTGTCAGGAAGCAAACTGGACACAGCAATAGGTTTTTACCAGAGCTGATTAGGGAAACCCAGAAGTTGACATTATGATACCTTTGTACTTATACTCAATTAGAAGTAATGAGCTAGCAATGACTGATGCTTAATATAACAAATTCAAACACTGTATGAGCCAAGAACTGTGTTTCAGTTTACATCATTACCCGAGTTCCTATTTGCCATGCACTTGCAATATAATTTATGCCATTCCGTAACGTTTCCTGTTGTGATTGTTAAATTATGTGTGATCTAATTGCTCTCTACAACTCCCTGAAATGAGGCTGTAGCCAGGTGGGGGTCGGCCTCTTCTCCCAGGCAACCAGTGACAGGATGAGAGGACACAGTCTTAAACTGTGCTAGGGGATGTTCAGGCTGGACCTGAACCTGGAAACATTTCTTCACTGAAGGGGCTGTCAAACATTGCAATGGGCTGTCCAGGGATGTGGTGGAGTCACGGTCCCTGGAGGCATTGAAGAAATGATTGCATGTGGCACTCAGTGCTATGGTCTGGTGGACACAGTGGTGATAAGTCAAAAGTTGGACTCCAAGGTCTCAGAGGCCCTTTCCAACCTAAATGATTCTGTGATCGTGTAAGATTTTATGAAAGCATGGAAAAATGCTCTCAAGGGTTTTTTGTAACCTGAAAATCTGTCTGCTTCAAACTTGATGGAATTTTATTTACATTTGGAAAAAATACTATATCAATTGCAAGTTATATGAAACACGTAAATATTATTTTCTTATAACTACTAGCAAGCATAACACTCACCATGAAATGAGTTACAGATGTTTTTATTTAGTCAGCATTCAAATATTTTTTCCAGAGCAATAGACATTGCATAGTAAATTTCACTGCTACAGTATTCACTAGCACTGACCTACAACAAACGGCAGTGCCATGTTTATTTGAGTATTTTTACTGCTACATTAAAATGCTATATTTACTACAATTAGAATGTTTATTAAACATGAATACTGTATTATGCCAATATATTGCTAGGGAAAGAAGCATAGTGAACAAACAATACAATTAGTAAATGAAGTGAACACGAACCTGTATAACCCTTTATTATTGTTCACTCACTGATTTGTAAAAGTTGCTGGTTTTTAATCTGTTCCTCTGTGACTGCTGCTAATTACAAAGACTCTAAAATTCATAATAATTACTGCCTAGTACCAGTGTGTGCTTGGTAACAGTTTGAAAGTTTGTGATTCCTGGCCACTTTGGTATTTATTACTTAATTATTGTAGGGCTTATTGCAAAGTAGCAGTTTCCTAAATGTAGGTCTCCTAGATGTATGCAATCTTTGAGATTTAGAATACAACACATTACTTTCATTATTTGATGTCTGAAAATTACAAAGAAGCTATGTACCAGGAGGTTACCCAGATACCAAAGGAGCTGAGTGACACTTTAGCTGAATTTCTTTACATCATATACTCAAATTGCTGCTGTTAATTCTGAGGGACTTTTGTATTAAAAATTGATCATCACATGTCAGGTGGTACTGTTAACATTCTAGTCTAAACAAGATTTTATGATCTTCAGTTTTGGCCTTGATTTCTTACTGTGAAGTTGTTCAAGTAGTCCTGATCATTAAAATATTACATACTTAGCATATTCACTCTCTTTAAGGCTGAAAGTGAGGAATACATCAGCTACACATAAATTTAGTTTTCCTATTCTTTACCACCATGTCCCCTTCCCATGATTGATGCATTTTTTTTAATGTGAGTTCTGAAAGAACTGGAGGGAATAAGAAAAACAGCATTCTGGTTTTAAGGAAAAGTTTAGTTAAATTTTGAGTGCTTCCTGACATATTAGAATGCTTTAGATAATTTTCCAGACTCAGTAGTTTAGGAGTTGTTAAAAGGTACAGGAGACAGTTGTGATGTTAATTGACATCCTGAGTTGTATCCTATTTAGTTACCTCCCCAGTCAGGTCTCTTCCACAAACAAGTCTGTACCGAATTTAACGGTGAAACTAGCATATCTCTGAAAAGAAAAACCTTGAATTGCTCTAAAATATATTGGTCTGGCATATAAATTAAAATAAATAAGTAATTTTCAGCTTTTGAGTTGAGAGGCCTGATTGTTTACTGCCTAGCAAAGTAAAAAGGCCTTAGAGAGGATAGGCAGGACTACTACTTTAATATATATCTATTATACTCAGGCTTTGGACAATAATTATCTATAAACATGGTTCTGAGAGGTCTAGCTAAAGCCTTTGTTTTTAAAGTAAATACAGGAATATACTGACCTGGGACACAAGTGAAATGAGTATATAATTGATTACTATGTGGAAGACAATAAGGCTCAAGTTGCCACAGAAGTATCCACAAGCACATTTGGTTTAGTTTGTATTGACCTGAAACACAGATAATCTATTTTGGACATGATGGTTTAGGAGATGTTTGTGAAGTCAGGCCAGGCTTTTCAAATTACTTGCAAAGTTTGTGTTAAGTGACAAAATGACCTGCAGAAGTTTAATTTATGTGAACCTTAACCAATAGAATGGGGTAGTTCCCATGTGTTGTTAATTGCTTAATCACCAGGAATAGTTCACAATTGCAAATGTAAAATGTTTAGATATGGAATGCAAACAATATGTTCCAAGAGTCAAAAGCTCTTTCTTCTGATATGAAATCTGCCATCTGTTTTCCCTCCTTCCCCACCTTTACCCCCTGCCCTTATTTTTCACCTCATTTTTCCATACAGACAGGCTATGGGACTTGAAGAGCTCACATCTTAAAAAGCTTTCTTGATGATTAGGAGTAAGCTAAAGACATTTTGTTTGAATAAGGCAAAGATTCCATACTCTCTTTATCAGCTGATGTGTTTCTGTTCACCCTGAGGGCCTTATCTGTACCAGTGCTCCAGACCAGATGATCTTATTGATGGCAGTGGGGGGGGGGGGGCACAAGTATC
>VWYE01007285.1:1747839-1786615 GCA_013398995.1 Alaudala cheleensis
GGGCACAAGTATCAGCCCCCTGTATAATAACAACGGTCCCATTGTCATTATAATGTGCACAAACCTATTGCTACTAATTGAGTTGAAATGTCTGCTAAATCAAAATGATCCCTCATTTCATACATTGTGGAATGCTGGCTCCCAACCTGGACACTTTTTCAGTTTTCTTACAGCTGAGAGGGTTTTTTGTTTGGGTTCTGCTCTGGAGTGTGGAGAGATGTGTTGATCTTGGCAATTATTTCCTAATCTCGGATGATCATGCCCTTCACATTGATGGCCAATATTCCTTGGCAACTTTCACTTTATACCCACTGAGATCATTAGCACTAGTGTCAGGAGCATTTGTTAATTCAGTTTTTGGGTTCTTTAGGACCAAATATCAAAATACCTTATTATCCCGCCAACATAACTAGAGAATTGCTTCTGAGTATTCAGTTTAAATGAGACCAGGAAGGAGCAGTATTCCAAAGACAAAACCCCATACCTGGGACTGATTCCTGAACAAGACCTTAGTAGTGTGTCTTCTCCATGACCATTGTGGCAACTGGAGAAGCTTGTCAGACCTGCGACATTACACTACCTGTTTTCCAGAGAGCCCTGAAACAGGCTGCTCCTTGTTATCATGTAGTTTAAGGAAAAGATCTCCCTGTGACCAGCATCTTCAGCTCCCCTCAGTGCATCAGAAGTACTTTCCAAAGCTTCTCCAAATACTAAGGAGTTATTTGTGCTCCATAAAAGACTGGGCCCTTCAGCCTCATTTCAGTTCCACATTTGGAACTACCTTGTGTGCTTCTCAAACGATATCAGCACGATCTTTGACCATCTGGTGACCTTTATCAGATTACTGCCTAAAGATTTTTGCCAGAAGTTTGACACTCCAATTATTGAGGGTCATATATCATCTAGAACAATCCTGCAAGCCTCACTTGACACAGCAGAGCAGCAGTCTGTGCTTTCACTGCCCCCTTATTTCTTGGGCAATTTTCTTGGCTTCCATATTTCTGGGAAGAATAAAGCTATTATAAAGAAAGAGATTCTTGAGCATCCTTTCCAGAGGATCACTGCAGTCCACAAAGTGGGGTGAGCTGGAACATCATACCAGAAGTGAGCAGAAATGATAGGAAGTTATGTACTCCTCTACTGGTTTAGTCAAGTTTTTTTTAGTGTTTTTTTAAAGTACAGACTTTTTCATGGATCAGTCTGAGGAACTTCATTATTTGAATGTTCTTCTAACTACCCATTCTCCCAGGTCTTTGTAGCAGACAGTTGCTTCCTTGTCTAGAAGTTGTGCCTGAGAGACTCGAGATGGGAAGGAGGTATGCAGTCCTCTCCAGAAGTAAATATATCAGGTATCAGACACATTTGCTAGCAATCTGCCCGGGGTTCTTGAATGAGCTGGGAAACAAATTAGGCCAGTCAAGCATCCATTTCACATGCAGGAAGTCCATGCCAATGTTCTTGAGACTTTCCTGCAAGGAATGTGGTTAACCAAGACCTACTCTTCCCATGGATGTGAATAGGAAATGCCAGTATTTTTACTCCAGAGTGGCTTCCAGATTCTTGTTAATTGTTAAAGGAGACAAATGTATTCCTGTCCCTATTATTTTTCTTTTTTATTGCCCAGAGTGTTTTTTTTTTTCTCTTCAGAGAAATACCATAATTAATAGAAGAACAAGTAAAAGCCAAACATATTTTGCCAAGTAGATTTAATTTTCCACGGGACACACAGAAAAGACTACTTTCTTTTTCTTGTCCTCCTTGTCAGGAATTCTGCTCTGTTTCCTGGATGGTGCTGGATTTCTCTATCGGCTCAATCTATTTGACTGCTCTTCTAACACTGTACTTCCAGGCTAGTACCCTCCTTGGTTTTGTTGCTACAATAGTAATTGTCTCTGAAGGATTTGTTAATATATTTTTCTCCTTTATCTGCTAGTTTTCAAGTAGGTTTTGAATATCATAGTTGTTTCTTCTATTTCTCGCCACTATGAAGTCGTTAGAAATGTCGCTTGAACTTTGAAGTACTTGTGAATGTACAGCCTAATCTTAGAAGAGAATGCATTAAGAAAGAAAAATATGGAGGAACACATGCAAATATAGATATATGTTTAAAAAGTTATCAACTATTTCAAGAAAAGACTTTAAAATGTTGATAATGCTTATGCAGCAGTGCAGATTAAGAAATGGCATTTCCTGAGCTGAGAAACATTCTCTGAAATCCACATTCGCTTCCCTTTGCAGAAGTGAGTGTATAGTGAGTTCATCCCTGGCTAGAAACCAGAGAGAGTTGGTCAGTTTCTAACCCATGTTCCAAAGGCTGCTAAAGGAGAGGTAAACCCCTTGGAAGAATGAAGTACTGCTGTCATTTTGCTGGTATACTACAGTGGCACACTGCTGTGTGACTAAAAACTTTGTAAAAATACAAATGTGCACAATGAAGCATTATAGCATCAATTACTGACATATTTTCAAATTTCTTTTCTTCTTCGTGGCTAATCAGATTTAGGCCAAAACCCAGAAGACCATTCATTAATATATTGCTGGAGGGTGATACTCAGTATCTAGATTAATCCTTTAAACTCACCAGGCAGATGTTATGACACATATGAATTTGGAGTTTTAATCATGTAACTGACAGCTTTCAATAAAAGCAGAAATAAAATATATTATTTACTTTCCTAATTTGTTTTAAATTTGGCAGTACCAACGACATGTTCAAGATCTGAGTAAAACTGTGGCTGTACTGAAGTTGATCAAAAAAATCTCAGTGGTAATGCTCTAAAGAGTGTAAGCCAGAAACTGGATTTTAAAATCCATGTTGAATACATTCTGAAGAGATGATTAATGAGCCTGATTAGAAATATATACTGATGTCACTTCAGAAGAAAGCTACAATATGAAAGGGGAAGCTACAGACATGGGGGAAGTTTATATATTATTGGTAAGGAAGCATCATCAGGGAATACTTCAAATTACATTGTATCAGTGATTTTCTGGATAAGATCCTAAACAAATTAACTTTATGTTTTGCTTTAGTGGTAAGAAGAGCATTTTTGTGTGAAACTAAGCTAAGTAACATGCTGAGTACTGTGTAAAGGTGACAGCGAGAATACAGAATTTGATAAAAGGAGCGTTCTGTTTGAGAGGAGATTATTTTGTAACTTTCACCCATGTGATTTTGTGCAAATACAAAAAGAAATACAAATTCATTCATATTCACTGCTCACTGTGAGGCAAGAAAGTGTCCAGTGCTTTCTGTAATTGTGCCGATATAATCCATTTTGCATTGCATAACAAAAAATTGGTAGCCTCTATCATTGGTCCCTTCAAAATCCTATGTATTCAATTTCCAACCTGGAAAATATCTTCCTGTGTTTATTAAGTATTATAACACAGTTGAAAGGATCTATATAAATGCAGGAATAGTCTTCTTGTTTCACAGTCTGTTCTTTTTTTTTTTTTTTTAAATTTCCGTGCTCCATGTATGAAACCTGTGATTTGGTAACAACTTTTGTCTGAATAATCATTATTCCTGTTCGCTTAATGATGTGATAAACACAGCTTAAAAATATTTTTGTGCCATGGAATCTGTTGTGAATGAGACATCTGTAGTCATGAATTTATTTGATATATACTTCTTAAAATCAAAACCAGACATGCAGATGTGTGACTCTGTAGTGATATGCTAATAACTAATGCAGAGGTTTTTGGATACTCACTTACTCCATTCAGGGCAGGGTTACATCAAGGTGGTCTGGAATTAATTTAGAGCCCTTTTGGCCCATCTCTGAATCCTTCCAGGGACCAGACATAGAAGCCAAGGGTTGAGCCAAATACTCTGGATTTAGAATTATCCTTACATCAATGGAATTTTTTCATAATTTAAGCATGTGTGATGCAGTGTCTGAGCTCCGTGATCTGTCAGAATTATCGCAGACAGCGGACACAGCAGTGCCAGAAGCTCTCCCACATTTGTCAGGACAGGCTTAAATTTCTGCTTGCATTGTTGTTAGTTTAGGAATACATGCAGTAAGGATGACAGTGCCAAACAAAATTTGTTCTATGAGAGCTGGGATATGCATGACAGAAAAGCTGTTAAAATCCATGTAGCAAAATTAGGAGCTTGGCAAAAAGTAAAAAAAAAACTGGCTGATGACAGCAGGATTTTTAAGACTAAAGCCTACTCAAGCATCCATTTTTCCTGCATATTAATTCTCTATTGTTGTCTTTCCTAATCAAAAACTGAACCCACAGTAAGAATAGGCTGAGTGACTTTTTAAAAAAGCATGGTCTACAAATACCAGAACCATTGCCTAACAGTAACTATTACAATGTTTAACTCTCCCACAGAACTTGAAAATGTCTCTCAAGAGAAGCGTCACATCAATCCTTAATGCTTTGCCATGGATAGAACACCATTCCTAGGGCCTTTTTGTGTTCTCTCTCTCTATTTTTTTTTTTTTTAGTTTAATATCATCTGGAAAATTCATTTCTGTATGTGAATGTCTTTCCATTTTTCAAGCAGAAGTTTTTTTTGGCAATAGTAGATGTGGCAAAAATATTGTGAACATTTTATTGTGTGATCTGCATACAAGCACTCATTGTAAAATATTTATGGCATATATCTGCATAAGTAAGAAGGTAATACTTTGTCTAGTCATTAATTTAATATGACAACAGTGTTGGTGGTAAGGAAATGGGATCCATTAGTGGTCTCCTGGCTTTATTTCTGTGCCATGCTGTTATTTCCCATCTGTGATGACTCTTTCATAGGGAGAAATTCTGAATCTAACTGAAATAGTGTTTATTTGTGAATCTCTTCACTATTCTGTCTCAAAATGTTATATATCCACTGCTGAAGGTTTGATGATGCTTTGGTTTTGATTCAGGTATACTCAAAAAATAGTTCCAACAATATGAATCAACAGAGCAGTTAATATATTTGAAAGAGCTTATGCAGCAATCTGCCCACTGAAAGAGATCTTTTATCCACAGAAACTTAATAACTGCCATTCTTTTTCATTGAAATAAAAGCTTAGCAGATTTTCTGATAACTGCAACAATATCTTTTATAATTCTCCACAAATTATGATAATAATTCTTCAGTTGTGTTTTGATGACTCAGACAATTCTATGTATGCTGTTTAAATCATAACTTCTAGGCTAGCAAGCAATTTACAGCTCAAAATATATTTTTCTTGTACATAATAAAAGCACATTATACAGAAACTCTTCCTCACTCAGAGTGAAGAAATAGATTTCAGGTCTGAGAAACAACTAGCAATAATATCCATCTAAATTTATCTCTAAATATATTTTTGCTCTATTCAAACAAGAACCTACAAATAAAAAACTATTTCCATGAGCAGGATATGCTACAACAGCTCTGCTGCATTGAACCTTGTTTGTTCCAGAACTGGAGAGAAAAAGCCAGACTCTTTCCTGCAGTTCTCTTTCCACAGGGATTATTTAAGCCTGCTTTCATCATTGCCTGGTCTTTCCTAGCCAGCGTTGATGATCAAGCAAGGTTAGTTGCCCTGTAGGCCTGTCCTGGAAAGGTCAACTGACGTCAATCCACAAAAGCTATGGATTAAAAAAAGTTAGGAGTAGACTTCAAAAAGCGCATAGTTAACATCTTTTGTGACAAAATATTCCAGGGATTTAAATTGGTCAGTAGTTTAAAAATGGTAAAAAAATTCTTTGGCAACATGAATGCAAGTTTGTCATAGAGACTGAAATGTCTGTACCTCTACTAATGTGCCGGCTAAGAACAGGAAAGAAATCTGGTATCATTTATAGAGAGAGGTTATTTTTTCCTATTTACAGAATTAATACAAAATGATAGATTTTTTCCTTGTAAGAACTACTGAGATCATCTTTAAATTATTCTAAAGACAAGTAGGTACACTAATAGCAGCTGTCAAATTTTTATTTTTAGCCTTAACCTACTTGATGAAAATGTCATCAAATATTACGCATGTCATAGACCAAGGCTCCTAATTAAGTAGTCTTTTCACCATATATCTATTAATGAAGCAAATATCTTACCTGCATTAAATCCAAAAATCGACTATTCACATTGTCAAGGCAGTATGAGAGTTCTCAAAATAACTTGGTCAAAATGCTCAGTCCTGACTGCATTATGACAGCACTGCTATTTGTGGGCAACCACTTGTCCATCTGACAGGAGTGGCCCTGTGATCTCCCTGGGATTTATCCTTCCCCTTCTCCAAGGGGATGGAGGCACTGCCTTCACTCAGTCTGTCTCTTCCTCTGGCACAACAGTTTTCTTTCTTTGTCTTTGGCAGTCTGCTGTGCCTAAGCAGCACAACGTGAAGCCCCTGGGAGTGCTCCCAGAGTGTTAGCACTGACCTCAGAGGAGCCAATCTTTTGCTAAAAAACTCCATCTAACTACAGGAGCATAGCACACAGGGGTTAATGTGGGCTGATGGTGAGTGGTATCCCAGAAGGGGACTTGCAGGAATGTTGTTTCCTCCCATGAATCAGCAGAAGCGGAGGCATAATGGCCTTGCCTTTCAGTTGCTGTACATTAATCTCTGCAGAGCAATGCCTGTCATCGCTCAGATGTCAGATGCTGTTTATAACTCTGCTGGAAACACAGCATAGAATAAAACAGGCTCATTAGTTTCTCTTGAGACTGTATATGCATGTTTTAGGTTAGCTGTGCTTTCACTGCTGCACTTAGCTCTAACACTGTAGTAGCAGCATTGGTGGTTCAGAAAGTTGTTTAGTCTGTGAATTTTTCCAGTTGCTCCCTTAATACGTGACCAAAAGACTACGATGTGTTCAGGTGCAGAGGTTTCCACAGCACAAGTCTGACATGACTCAGAAGTACCCCCTTGGCTTGGCTTGAACCTGGCTGCTTTAATGACACCCCGTACCAGAGCTGCAGGACAGAGAGAAGCATTGAATCTATTCAGCATCTCTGTGCTAGCTGTGATTTGGCAAGAGTTCAAAGCCTTTCCTCCTTTATGTGTTATTTACACTGAGGACTTCTTACTGTCATTCTTTATATGAAGCTATTCCATAATTTGAATCCTTCTTTCTACTTTTCCCAGTGCCACATAATTTCAAGGCGGGAAACAAGAGTCATGGCCAGTATTCAATGGTGTCAGACACAGTATGGATTTATCCAGTGGTAGAGCAGTGCTTTATGTTTTGCTCTCCTTCTTAATCATTTCTCACATTTAACTTGGATATTACTGGGCACTGAACTTGTTTTCATAGAGCTATCAATTGTGTATTCATTGCTCTGAAGTCATCCTGGTTATTAGGTTGCCAACTGTGAATCTAAAAGGGAGAAAATATTACTATCTACTTAGAGTTTTTTAATAAGTAGTTCATTTAAATGTGAGGATAGTTTTAGCTATATTTTTCAGTCTTGTACTCTTTTATATTGTGATGTCTTGATGTAATATAGTGATTGCTGCTCATCATTCACTTTTTCACTCTGCAATTAATTTGTAATATATGCAAAAATGTTTCCTTTCTGGTGTGATACTTTTGTTATATGAAAAAGAGCTATTTGATTTTGCCTTGTTGATTTTGCCTTTCCCACCTCCTGAATCGACACATTCCACCCTCAACGCAAGTCCTTCGATGAGGAATAGGCTGGGTGCTCTTTAGCACCAGCACACTGAGATGAAATCAGAAGTACCCCTCCAACCCTCCGGCTTCAGCCCTGCCTGTAGAGGTCTCGTCCTGAGTCTAAAGGGCAAGAAGGAGCATCCAGAAGGAAGTGAATGACTTCCTCCCACGGTAAGCATTTCCCCGTTCTAGAGATTATTCCTGCCTCCAGCATCCTCTGGTACTGCTGCCTTGGGAATACGGAGGAGTTGTGCTGCCCGCAGCAGCAGGAACCCCGGCCCCCGCCACCCTTCCTGCTGCCACGTGATCCCAGCCCCTTCGCTTCGGGGTAAATTTTTAATAGATGGACATCTGGTGAGTTCGGGTTTGTTCTGTCCATCTTCCCCATCAGGGAGAAAAGATTACTCGGGGAAATACTTCAGTCGGTATTTAATAAAGCTATAACAGTTCATGTAGCTTCCGAAAGTTCTTCGTGTAAGCCGCTATTACCAATATTCTCCGCGGAGTTTTACAGCGCTGCCTTTTTTTCGCTGAAAGCGTGGCTGCTGACATTGCTCGCTGTACAAACACAGAACAATGGGGAGTCTTGGCGTGGTTTAGCGCTCCAGCAAAACTCACGCGCTTTTGCCAAAACGAGAGGAAACGTCTGTGTGTTGTTGTGTTACCGTAGGCGGGGTAAATGGAGCTTTCGGGAGTCCCTTATTGCCGTAGGAAGTTATTGGGGAATGGTATTAGAGGGGAGGCTGCGGGAATATTTACTGGAATATTTACTGGAAGCTCCGGGAGACCTGAAAACTGTTCAGCTCGCTTAATAAAATGTTTATATATCCTGTTCTCACACAAAAAAGGGTGAGGAAAGGAAGTAGTTTCCGAACCAAATAAACCTTTTTTTTTTTTTTCATCAGAAAGCTTAAAAAGAACAAATGAGGTCATTTAAACCGGCGTTTAATGAGCCGCCTCCTTCTCAGAGGCTGTGCGCAGGCGCGGCGCATCGATGACTCGGGGCGCGACGCATCGATGACTCGGGGCGCGAGTGGCGCCGCCTGCCCGCTCCCATCCCGGAGCGCTCGCTGCCCCGCGCCGCCCGCAGCCGCCGCCGCCGGCAAGCAGCAGGATGGTGAGGGGCGCCGGGGCGGGATGGGGGACACGGCCCGCGACAGTGGAGCCCCGCCGCCCGGCCGGCCTGCCCAGCCAGCACGGGCGAGCCGGGAGAGCGGGTGGGAGGGAGCGGGCCCGTGAGTAAGCAGTTCCCGGGCCACGCGAGGCCGCGGGCGGGACTGGGCCTTGTTGCCGGCGTAAAAACAAATGGGAGCGGGGCGCGGGCTCTGCTTCGGTCCTGGGACAAAGACTTGCGAGGTCCTGTGGGGATCCATGCAAATATCTCTCCAGGGGTCTGGTGCATCTCTGTTGCGAGGAGACTGCGGGAGCTGGGCCTGTTCAGTCTGGAGGCGAGAAGGCTGAGAGGGGATCTCATCAATGTGCACAAATATCTGAATGGTGGGCTAAGAGGATGGTGCCAGACTCTCCAGTGGTGCCCAGGGACAGGGCAAGGAGCCATGGCCATAAACTGAAACGTAAGAAGTTTCACCTCAAAATGAGGAAAAACTTCGTTACATTGAGGGTGTCAGAGCTCTGGAACAGCTGTGCAGGGAGATCCTGTAGTCTCCCTGTCTGCAGACATTCCAACCCACCTGAATGTGTTCCTGTGTCGCTGCTCCTGTCACCCTGCCTTGGCAGGGGGATTGGACTAGATGATCTCCAGAGGTCCCTTCCAACTAACAGTTTGACAAAAGGAATTTAACACAATAAGAACTTATTCACAGAAAGGGTGATTATTGAAATGGGCTGCCCAGGCAGGTGGTGGAGGCACCATCCCTGAAGGTATTTAGGGAGACTCTTATGTGGCTCTCAGGGCCATGGTCTATTTAACAGGATGGTGTTCAGTCATAGATTGGATTTGATGTATCAGAGATCTTTCCAGCCTTACTGATTCTGGGATTCTCTAGTGCTGGGATTCTGTGGAAACAACCAGGGCTTCCTTCAGGAGCACTCTGTTAGGTTATTTGGGATACTAATGAGCTTTCTTTTGTTCATTCCAGTTTCGCAACCAGTATGACAATGATGTCACGGTTTGGAGCCCGCAGGTAAAACCTTTCTACACTTGCTCACTGGGGTTTTAACTTGTTCTTTGGGTTTTCTCCACCTCACAGCTGTGGTATTACAGTCACAAAACTTGTGTTCAGATGCTTGAAACAGGCTGCTCCCCTCTCTCTTTGTAGGCTGTAGGTGTCCAGAAAGCCCTCAGCACATTCCTGTCTGCTGGTGTATGAACCTGAATGATGCTTACCTAGGCCTTGTTCCCTCCAGGTGCTTAAGGCAGTTGCTTTCTAAATGTACCTGTGAGGCACAAAAGAGATGCTGTCATCTTTGGGTGGTTGGACTAGATGATCTGTAAAGGTCCCTTGCAACCCACACCATTCCATGACTCTATGATCCATTTACAGATCCATTTACATTAAACAAAGATTGGTACACAAAGTAAGTAAGGTACATGAAGCATGAAACATTTTTAATCTCCCCAATGTTAGTCTGCTGCTAGGTCTTTCTCTCTTCTGTCCACTAGGTAATAAGGGAAAGGAACAATTTAGTTTATAATTGGGAGATTTAACTGAGATTTGAATTTGAAATTTTATTACCATTTCACACTGTGTATTGTTACTGAAAACATACATTGTGTGTTCTGAAACTTACACAGATTGCATTGAAAGTAAATATTCTGGGATTTTGAAAGCCATCCTCAGCTGTGGTATTTAATATTACCTTTTCTCTTACTATGAATATTTTAAGACAGAATATTCACATAATGCCAGAGCTGTGGAAAAAGACTCATTTATATATTCAGCAAAACTAGAGATTTATTTTAAATGCAAGTAACAAATTGTATTAGTATAAAGCCAATGTATCATTAGTTTGTGGCTTTGTATTGCTACTGAAATTCTTCATCATGTAGAACTATTGCATGTGAGATACATTTTCCATACAGGGCAACAGAGAATGTTCTATCCTATCCTATCCTTTCCATTTTCCGTGAAGACAACCTTGAATAGTTCCCTTTTTTTTTAAGTCGATACCATGATAGATGTAGATGCCTTTGATGTATTTGCATCCTTCTTAATTTCTCTGACAGTTCTGTATCACAAACTTTAATTCTTTTATCTTATAAAAAAGTTTTTATCTTGCTTTAAAAGTTACATTTAAAACTATAACATTCTCTTGAGACTTTTAGCAGATACTGCAAAATCATCAACAGCACAAGTTTCTATGTTTTTCTTAAATTGCCTTGAAAATATTGATAGTGTTGGTTTTTTTCTACAAAAAGACATTTAAAATTGGTACTGTGCTGCAGTTGCTACTCCATCCATTCTTGTAGGTGAGGCAGTGATGTGATGCCATCATTTTTGGCACTGTTAATGCAGGAGCAAATCATACTTCATTGGGAGATGTTTTTGAACATGGTAGTAAAGAAAAGCAAATAGGAGATTTAAAAACTCAGAGGGGTTTCACACTTTCACAGTCTTGCCTGTCATTCCTGACAGCTGACAAACACATGTTGGACAGGTCGCAGCGATTCAGTGTGCTCTTGGGCAGGAAATATCCTATGTTATGGAAATTCCAGTTACAACAGGGGATGAAATTTGGCATTAGGGTCTTTCTAGTAAACTTAAACAAAGAACCCTATGCCAAAAATCCCCAACAACGTATGGGAAGGTGGTATCCATTGTGTAGATCATCCCTTGCACATTGACCATAACAGCTGCTGCATTCCACTCTTTCCCTGCTGGTGGGATGCAGCTTCATGGTGTTTGTGCCTGCAGGATAGGAGTGCCTGTGTTGGCTGTCTGACATGGGCTGGAGTGCTGAAAATGGGGTAGCCCTCAGTGGTTCTGTTAAATGGACATTAAAGTTCCTGGCCACCTCTGCAGAACTTGTAGGGCCTTCATTTCCTTTGAGACCTCTACTCCTGTATCATACTTGACTGCAATTGGCCAATAACTTGTTCAGAAGTTATTGTGGGCTGGCTGGTGAGACACAACAATTGTCAAAGACTCATTTCTTTAGCAAACCTGATCAAAAGTTAAGTGTCCAACTTCAGGTGGAAGTTATGTCTGTCTTTGAATAACATACTGATTGAACCTGTTATGCAGTACGTGTCCCCGTTGGGGTGGGGAATCAAAGGTCTGAAAATGCAAACCCACTGGAAGCTGATTCAGAGGATTAATTAGAGAATGATTGACAACCTTCAACTTGGTTTTGCAGGGCCGGATTCATCAAATAGAATATGCCATGGAGGCTGTGAAACAAGGCTCAGCTACTGTGGGGCTGAAGTCAAAAACACATGCTGTCCTGGTGGCTCTCAAGGTAACTTCTAACCTCTGGTCCCAGTGGGAACAAGAATGTTCCTAGAAAAGTTTTGGTTTGGCCAGTTAGTTTTGTGTGGTCTGTACTTAGACATGAAATGTAAATGCAAGGGCCCCTTTGCTTGAGTACTGAAATATTTCCAGTATCCATGCAAAGCAGATCTTCACAACATCGTGAAGGAAATGAGTGGAAGATTTTTTTCCTTTAACAGATGGATGGGTTCCTCTTTTTTTTTCTTCTTTTCATTAGTTACTAAGCAGTAAATCTATTCCTTTCTTTTCCCAAAACTTGAGTGAGTGTCTGTTTGTTCTTTTGTTCTGAGAGAATTGAAGTGGAATTAAGTTTTTCTTATCTTCTGTTGCAAATTTATGATTTTTTTTAATTGTTTCATGAACATATTCAGTTCTTGCTATAAATGCTAGCAGATTTCTCCACAGTGCTAAGCAGACTGTTCAGTTTGCCACATAGCTTTCTCCTTTTATGCACAGAGAGCACAGTCTGAGCTGGCAGCTCATCAGAAAAAAATCCTGTATGTTGACAACCATATTGGTATCTCCATTGCTGGACTTACTGCCGATGCAAGACTCTTGTGGTGAGTATCCTGCTTGTTGACATACACAGTGCTGCAATAATGAGGGAAAGTTCATTCAGACTATTGCAAATGACATTTTCTGCTTGGCTAAGGATTAGTCTTGAGTTGCTACTTTGTTGTATTATGCCAAAGACCTCAGCATGAAATTCTGGCAGGTTTTTAACTAGTTGGCAGAAATCTCATTTGTTTGGCCTAAAATTTTGCTCTTTGGTTTTGTTACAAGTAAAACAGCCCTGTCTGGGTTCCTCAGTATGTTGGGGCTTCCAAGCAGTCTGAGAAACCTCCATCACTTTTCCTCTGGCAGCTGCTTCTGTGTACACACATTTGAAAAAAATTGTTAAACACATACAGTGCTTTTGTGTGGGCTCCAGGGGCGCTTGCTTTTAGCAGCTTTGATCAGAAGGGGTGGGAAGGATTTCTGAAATGAGTTTTAATTGCTGCAGTGTCACAAAGCAATTTTGCCATTTAACCTTGCCATTTTTCCAGAGGATCCGCCTGTTGCCTGCGTGAACTTCTACCTTCTTAGCATTTGTGTGGCTGAAATACCCAGTTGATACTTGATCAAACCTGTGGTCAGCTTTCTCAATAACAATGATAGGTCATGGAGAAAGGAAATCATGGAAAGCCTTTGACCCTTTTTCTCACTAAGCAGAGCTGAAACAAAAATGCTTACCTTAACAGACGAGCCTTGAGACAAAACCTCACTGTGTCTTTGATCTATGCACTGATATGAATTTTAAATCATATTTTTTTTATTTTTGCTCCCTAGCAATTTCATGCGTCAAGAGTGTTTGGATTCTAGATTTGTGTTTGATAGACCTCTTCCAGTTTCTCGCCTAGTGTCACTAATTGGAAGCAGTATCCTTTTTTTAAGCACTTGTTATCCTTTTATAGCTTTTTACCCCTTCATCAAATGACTTTCATCTATCACAGCTTAAAAGTTGAAAAAGTTTATCGGACAGTTCTTCTTTATTTACACTGTAGGCCACCACAGGTTTAGAAAAACTTCTATATAATATTGAGATTATATTATCATATAATTTTGAGATTGTTTCCTTAGCTTTCTTAAGAAACCCAGATTCCAACTCAGCGCTATGGCAGGAGGCCCTATGGAGTAGGACTGCTCATCGCAGGCTATGATGTGAGTAAGCTGCTCTGGCTGCTACTGATCTGCAAGAAAATGTGCTCAGGAAAACTTTATGCAACAGAGATGTTGAGAGGGAAACATGGGAGAGGCAGATTTGTCATAATTCTCTGAATAAGGAAATAATTTTCTGTCTTACCCTAAAGCATATCTCAGAAGTATTAATTAATAGCTAATCCTAGTTACACTTACTATTTTAAGGAGCAAAAATGAGATTTATGTAAATATTTTCCTATTGATTTTGGATGCTTATAAACTATTATTTTGGAGACTTCCAGTAAAAAAATGGATGTGGAAATCACTGCTGGCATCTCTCTCACTTATTTAGCAACATTTTGCTTAACGCAGCACACAGGGAATCTCTGTCCTCAAGACTGTTGACATGGGGATGGTTGGAGGAAATTATGATATTGCCTGAAATTTTGGATGGCATGGTTTAGTCCACAGAAAGTTTTTACTTTTTTCTAGATAAGGCAGAATGTCTGTAAAATACCTGCTGCCAGCCATTCTGTCCATTTAAAACTTGCAGATGAACAAAGTGGAAAAAAAGAGGGTTTGGGGATTATTTTAATATCATTGTTCTGTTTTTTTTAAACAATAGTTTTGAAGGAATTGCATAAGGATAGTGAGATGATCAGCAATATAAATATAAAATATGTTTCTGTGCACACATGTAGGTGTGATGTACCATGAAGCAAAACCCTTTTAGAAAATTTCTTGCTCCAGCAGCAGAATTGATGTGAATTTATATATTTGTTTGACATTCTGTGAGGGGTTTTCTTCTTTCTTTGTAGGATATGGGTCCTCACATCTTCCAGACTTGTCCCTCTGCAAACTATTTTGACTGCAAAGCAATGTCCATTGGTGCTCGTTCACAGTCAGCACGAACTTACTTGGAAAGGCACATGACTGAGTTCGCTGACTGTGAGTAATGGAACTCTCTAACATCATCAATTCATCAATTCTGCAGTTTATTTCCTGCTGCCACTCCATCCTTTTGCATTTAGTGAGATGGAGATAAATTTTGTGAGCCAACTTTGGCAGAACTGTAAATCTACACAAAATTGTAGAGAATATGGTTAAGATTTTCATGTTTTAACATGTGGATGTTTATTACCTAATGGAAAGATTGATTACCTAATGAAAATTACCATTATGTTTATTATGTAATGGAAAGAGAAGCTGTGCTCAGAAAAGCTGTGAAAAACGCAAAAAGCCTCTGCCCTTTTTATTTTTAACCCAGGGAAAGTGTGATTGTTTCCATAGCAGAGCAGGGTTAGTGTGTCAGGGCAAGTATTCAGGTGCTGCATTTGAAGTGGTGAATTTATTTTTGTATGGGATGATGATGAGGAACAATTGAATACCTGCTTGGGGGGGAAAAAAATTGAATATCACTGAAGGCAAGGCAGGGGCCAAAAATGGATGCACTTGACCTCAAATATAGGGGATGGCTGGTTTCTCAAGGAAAACTTTTATAACCAACTCTACTCAGAAGGGAGAGGAGCTCTGGGAGTCAATTTAACTAAGCTGATTTTGTAGTTGTTAAATAGGATTAGGAAGAAGGGGAATGAGTATCTAGAGGTACTACCATATAGTTTGTCAATGTCTTTTTGATTCCATTTGAAGGTAATCTGAATGAGCTAGTTAAACATGGACTGCGAGCCCTGAGGGAGACTCTTCCTGCTGAACAGGATCTGACCACCAAGGTAAGGACTAGGTTTCCTTTGCCATTGTTACTTGAAAGTACTGTGACAAAATTCTTGTGAAATGTGACTGGCACTGAAGCTTGGAAGCTGAATACTGGTAGATAATAATCATCTTCGTTTCGTGTCACCAGTTTATCTGCTGTTCTGTGTTCATCTCAGATTTAAGTTCCTTCACAAAAAGGATGCTTTCACTAAATAAGACATTGTTTCCCTGGTGGCTTTAGTCTCTTTCAAGCTTTGCTCAATGTTTAAGGTGCATGACATGCAGCTGTAGGATCCCAGCTTTGCATTGTAAGCAGTCAGTAATGCACCTGAGTGGTGAGTGAAGGTAATGCACCAACAGTTTATAGAGCATCCAGCATCACAAAGCTGCACAAACTTCTGACAACGAACTGAGGAACTGTTGAAGAAGAAAATTCTAAGGATATTCAATGATCTACCATTTTCCATTTTTTTATTCTTAGCTCATGATGTTTTTTAGAAGTCTTAAAATACTGAAAATCAAAATGAGATTAAAATAGGAGGTTTTGAGAAACTGTGTTTTATTAAAAAGCAAACAAAATGAAAGAAAATTAAACCCTTCAATGGCTTTACTTAGAAGATTTTGAAACATGATAGCTTTTGTAAGTGAAAGCTGTAAAGCCAAAGTTAATTGCAGGAAAATGCTTCTCACTGCTTCCACCCTTTCGCTTGACAGAATGTTTCAATTGGAATTGTGGGCAAAGACATGGAGTTTACCATTTATGATGATGATGATGTAGCACCATTCCTAGAAGGTCTTGAGGAGAGACCACAGAGAAAGGTGAGTGTTTCAGATATGAACAAATAGGATTAGTTGAAAGACAGTAATTAGATATGATCTACTATGTTTAAAATAAATTTAACTCTACTACTGTAACAGAGTTTTAGGAAGATGATGTTTTAAAATATGAAGTTGCTATATGAACACTGCATAATCTTAACTGGTAACTCAGATGCTTGTTGAATCAACTTATGCTGGATTTATGCCAGGCTGTTCCAATGTCATCTTCCTTCCTCATCTGTGATTAAGTACGAGTTTTCACTGTTTTACAACAGAAGTGGTTGCATATGTTTCTCATGCCCTTTGCAAGACGCCTCCATAGTCTCCTAATTACCAGCTGTGTCCTGCTTGTGCTTCATTCGGGGAACAGTAATTTGTGAGCTGTTGGCTGACATGAGCTGCTTACTGCTCATGGTGCTCCAGTGGGAACAAAGCTGTTTAGTCAAGTGTTGTCTTCTGCCTTGCTAAAATGTTTCTTTTCCCTCTCCCTCAGCCGGTTGCGCCTGTTGAGGAAACCATGGAGAAGGCAGAGGAGCCAATGGAGCACTAGCTGGTGGATGAGTTCCTCTGTTAATATATGATTATCCAGGAACATTTATCCATTTGCTGGTAACTTTATCCTCACCTATATATGTTTTCTGATGCTACATTCTGAGGATTGCTCGTAAAGAAAGGAATCAACCAACCCACCTATCCTTAAAAGATAGACAGGAGGACGTATATGGGTGCTTGGACAAGAAAGGTGTCATCATTTTTAAATAGTACATGATACTGTTTTATAAAGAAAAGATACTGTCTTTAACTCATAAGGACAAGTGGAAATAAATCACTTTCTTGGACTCTGCTGTGAGTTTGGTTTTTTTTTTAGTCTGAAAAGACAGCTATTCACAAATACCAGTGTCGTATCAAGGTGCCGTTGTGTGTTTGACCATTTGTCAGAGTGTGTGTTTGCTTACTGTATTGAACTGAGAGGATCTTGAAATACCTATGAAACCATAAAATAATCATGGAACAAACAGGGACCAGCATTTCCCTGTGTCAGCTTGTCCCAGCTGAAAAGGCATTTGTGGTCATGAGGCTGAAGAACCACAAAGCTGACAACCTCCAGCTGGTGGTCAGGTTTTTTTTGGGGGGGGGGTTAAGTCAACCCCAGCTCTTATAGAACTCTCAGTGTTTCTTTAGAGCTATCAGCCAGCAGAACAGGGCTTTTAGCTCACTGAGGGCTGAATTGGAGTAACAGAAAGCCATCAGAAGTTCCCATTACAGGTCTCCTGAGCTGAGCTAGGGAGTCTCTGCCTTGCTGCTGAATGAACAGATTCTCCAGGGCTTTGTCCCTTCAGCTGGGTCTGCACCTGGTGCTGTTTGGATGTAAGCTGAATGCCACAAAACTTGGGACTAACAAGTGAATTCCCTGGGCTCAGCTGCCAGGGAAGCCCAGTGAATTGGTGTTTCCTGGGTGCAATGCTGTATTATAAGCAAAATTAGTTCAGTCTTTTCCATTTTCTATGTTGAATCATTCTAATATAATTATTCTCCCCAATGATTGCATTGAAAATTATAAGAAACAACCTTCTGGGGTGGACCCACATGAGGACCTGATAGCCTCATCATTGTACTTAAAAACAAACAAAGGCCTGAAACTTGCAGATTAATAATTTATTAATATTTATTAATTAAAAATTAATAAAGTACGATGCTGTTTTGAACAGGCTTTAAATACTGTATTAAGTCCATACAAATTGTTCAGTCATGAGAATAGGAAATACAGTAATGTCAGGGCTGCGTGTCTGCAGTTTTAAGCATTAGACAAAGCTGCTTTATTTTTCCTAAACTTATTTTTATTCTGGTTTTCCCCTATTATTTTTCTATTTATTTCCTCCCTTATTTATTCATTTCCCCCCCTTACTCATATTCCCTCTTGTACTCATTTTCATTATTCCCCTTAATTCCTTTTGCACCGTTATTTACATTTTCCCCTTATCAATTTTTTCCCATTGTTTTTTTCCTTCCTTTCCTTCCCCTTATTTCCCCCTCCTTATTTTCCACCTCCCATTGCTTTTTTTCACTCCCTTTTTTTCTCCCCCCATTGTTTTTTTGTCTCCCCTTGTTTACCACCCTCCCCCCCTTTCCCTTCCCTTTGTTTTTCCCTTATTTATTTATGTACCCTCTTTATTAATTTCTCTTAATCTATTTTCCAGTTTCTTACTAATTTTCCCCATTGCCTTTTTCACTCATTTATTTGTTTTCTTATTTATTTTTATAATTTCTCACCCTCCTTTTATTGTCTTTTGTTCTGTGTAGCTGTCTAATCTATGCGGGGTTTTTAATCCTACTTTCGGCCGTGTTTCCGTCCATCCCGGTGCTGCCCGATCCCCCCGCGCGGGAAAACCCCGCTGTTCTCGGGCCGTGACGTCACAGGGGCAGCCCCTCCCCGCACCGCCTTTCCCGGCGCGGCGGCACCGCCCCTTTCGCGCTGCCGGGAGGCGTGTCCCGCCGCGGCCGCCGTACGCGCGATGTGGCCGGGGCGGGCGGGGCTCCACGTCAGCCATCGCCGGAGCGGCAGCGCCGCGGGCTCAGCTCCGCACCGGGACCGGCCCGACTCAACCGCCCAGTACGGAGCCGCACGGCCGGCCCGCGGCGGCATCGCGAGGCCGGGGGGAAGGGGTGGGCGCCGCTTTCCCTCTGGGTGCTGTAAGGCCCGAGGCCTTAGGGCCCCGCAGGCATCTTCCCGGTGGCACCCGGCAGGGCCCCGGGAGCGCGGGGCGGTTGTGGGAGGGTCTGTGGCGCGGAGGGGGCTGCGCGTCTCGGGGTTTGCTCAGGGGAATGACACGCGGACTGGGTCGTTGCGGGAAGTTTTGCCTCATAGCTGAAAATGCCCGGGTTTGGACTGGAAGTAGGAGCTGGGACATTAAGGGAGAAATGCCCCTCAGTTGGCTCTGAGTTTGTTGGGATTTTTTAGTAAACATTTTGAACGCTCTGTATTGTAGCTGTGCATCAGTAAAAGGGCGCGTTTTCAAGGTTCTGGTTCATTAGGTGCCCCCTGAAGCTTAGGCTCCCCAGAGATGTAGGTGGCGAGCAGGCGTGGCTTTTTGTCTTCCTGGCTTTTACAAACTCTGTAACTTTCGATTTCCTTGGCTGCCGAGGCTCTGGCACAGGTTGCCCAGAGCACTTGTGAATGCCCCATCCCTGGCCGTGTTCAAGGCCAGGTTGGATGGGGCTCTGAGCAACGTGGTTCAGTGAAAGGTGTCCCTGCCCATGGCAAGGGGGTGGAATTAATTCATCTCTAAGGTCCCTTCCGACCCAAACCATTCTGTGATTCACCACAGGTGACAGAGATATTGTTGCTGGAGAGTTAAAAGAGCACCTTCATCTGTGTCGGTGTGGGCTCTCCAGGATCAAACTGATTTCAAGTCTTTGTGCCTTGCAAGAAGGAAAATTGGGTGGTGCTTCTCCCTGTCAGATCTCCCAGGTTTTTAATTGCTGCTTTTCAGAGCCCAAAGTGCACTCTTTTATCACACTTCAGAGACATATGTGGTCGTGATTTTGGAAATTTCTGCAGCTAAGTCTTTTTGTGAGTAAAGATACTCATAAATGCCCTGCTTTCACAACTTTATAGTCTGTGAGTTGTTCTAGTAGGTGAAGGTGCTGGCTGCAGGGCTTGCAGGCAGGAGTTTTGGGTAATAGCATGGGAAAAGTAAGCAGAAAAGCTGCTGCTGAGGCAAGAAAACGGTTGGGAAAGACCTCTGAGATCATTGAATCCAACCTTTGATTACCACCTTTGTCAACTGGAGCATGGCACTGAGTGCCACATCCAGTCATTTCATGAATGAGTGGTTTATATGGGTATTTGTAAGCCACAAGGTTGAGTGATCTAGGCCTTAAAATACAGAATTCATAATGGAAAGAGGAGTGATTCCTTAAAAATTTGTATTGCAATTATTTGTGGGGTAGTTGTTGTGGTGATTGATGTGAGTTGTTTTCTTGTGTGAAGAGGCAGAAACCGAGCTCAGCACAATTTCCTTGCTCCCTGTTCAGGGTGAGGGTCTCTGGGTGCCCATTTGAGAAAAGGGAGTCCAAGACTTCCAGACAATTAATATCAACAAAAGCTTATTTATTTCGACACACTTTCTGCGGAAAGTACAGAATTGTTCAATAACAGTGTTCTTTGCTGTGCTTGTCAGTGTAGTATCACAGCATTAGCCAAGCAAGCTCAAGCTTGAGCATTTCTCATTACTTAAGAAATAGAATAAAAAGGTTGATTTGATCCTAGATGTCTGTTATATAAGGGAAGAACAGACATGAGAATGAGAATTGAGCTTAATGGCAGGTTTCGTTACCTGGACTGTCAGGCACACAGCAGCTTTGATAGATCTGTAGCCTTCTTGTCCTTTTTCACCATAAAAAGACTTGGTTTCCTCATTAGTGTCTAGTGGAGACAGTAGAGTTGAGCTGATCTGATGATTGCTGGCAAGTAAAATGCTTCTCTCTCCATCACATTGTCTTTTCTCCCATCCTTGTTTTCTGCTCTGTTGGATCTCGTGCTCATCTTCAAAGCTTCCTGCACAGACTGATTCAACTTGTTAATTGAGTTCAGAACTTTATCTTTTCCTTTCTTTCTTTTTTCTGTGAAATTTTCCAGTTGATTTTGCAGCTTGGGTCATTCACCTGGAGGGGCACAGGAGTGTAAGGGAGGTAGTGAGAATGTGCAGCTGGGATCAGGGAGTGACTCCAGGAGGGAGAAGCTGCTGCATGCATTTGGATTCAGTCAGGTGCCCTGTACACTTCTGTTATTCCTGACTGTGCCCAAGACATTGGAAGGATTTTGTTCTTTTTCTGTTGTCTCTGAAAAATGCCTTGCTCTTCATTTTTGTGATGCTCACAGGAATATTTTAGGGTAACAGTAAAGCAAGAAGAGTTTTGCATGCAGTTTCTCAAGAAACCCAGCAATCCCCTCAAGCCCTTAAGTCAGTTATAATAATGTTTTTGAGTTTGTTAATAAAATCTTCTAACTTTGGGATGGCTTTGTTTGCTTGGATTTTAGGTTGTCTGACATTTGTGTGCAAATAGTTCTTCCCTTGAGAGAGCTCCTGTGACCAAGAGCCATGACTGCTGCAGAGAACGTGTGTTACACGTTGATCAACGTCCCCATGGACTCAGAGCCACCTTCTGAAATCAGCTTAAAAAATGACCTGGGCAAGTATTGACAGTGATTGAAGGATACTCCATCTCACCTGAACTATTCTCTCATTGTGCCTTTCTTAGAGTACTGGTTACATTTTATAAGCTAAAACAAGTCAGTTTCATGTTTATTTTCTGTTGAGTTCTGAAAGATGTATTTTCCTCTGTTTGCTGTGTTTTGAGAAGCTTCATTATTTTATGTGCTTTGGTGTACTCCACAGACTGTGCAAAATCTGAATATTTTTTTTTTTTTGACAGCGAGAGAGAGTTTTAAGCAATACCTGCTTGGACTAAGGCAGATTTGAGCAGATTTGTTTGGAATAAGCAACAAATGGTGTTGTCACTTGCTCCATGTACTGTGGAATGTGCTGGCTAAAACAGCAGTATCTGATATATGTGTGACCCCAGAGCACATTGTAGTATCCTGGTATAAATTTAAGCATTGAAACAGCCTTGGAATTTGAACTCTTTCAATTCCATTATATTGGTCTCAGACTAAATCTGAATTCCATGCTTGTTTTTAAATACCTCTTGCTTCGTCTTTATCCTTTAATAGAAGTAAAGGCTTGGATTTTATTGATATGCTGTATTTCACTCCCTCAGAAGGGTTTGTGTCTTCTGACACTGAAGATCAATATTCCTGTTAAAGCAGTTGTGACATGTCAGCCTTCCTCACTTCATTTTCTCCTCTAGAAAAAGGAGATGTCAAGTTGAAGACAGAGGCCTTGAAGAAAGTAATCATTATGATTCTGAATGGTGAGAAACTGCCTGGGCTCCTGATGACCATCATACGTTTTGTGCTGCCTCTCCAAGACCATACTATCAAGAAGCTGCTGCTTGTCTTTTGGGAGATTGTGCCAAAGACCACTCCAGATGGCAGGCTCCTGCAGGAAATGATCCTCGTGTGTGATGCATACAGAAAGGTAGCCTCTTGTTTATTTCACTGGTTGTGTTCCTCTGCTGGATCTTTATAGGAGGGGTATCATTTTGTGTTACTGAATAAATATAAACATTGTTTATGCTCAGCATTTCCTTCCTGTCAGTTGTGTCTCAGTGCTTCAGAGCTGGATAACTTCAGGTAGGCAGCAAATCTACTACCAAGGAGTTTTGTGTTCTTTTACTGGTACAATGTAACAAAAATTTAGTGCTCTGTTTCCTTGTTAGTGAACATTAAAGATGAGGGGTAACATAGTTATCATCTTCCAGGCATGTTGGGACAAACCATGGGTCATAAAAGGACACTATTGTGGTATATTTGGGAAACACTTTCATAAAGATATAAAGGGCCTTCAACTTTGGGAATGGGTTTAAAACAGATTAGTCGATATATACAAGAAGTTTGTATCCAATGTGCAGGAATGCCTGCAGGCTGCTCTTGCACAGCATAATCAGAGACAACAAATACAATCCAAAAAAAAAATCCTACAGGCCTTGTAAATTTTATTGCACATATAAACGTTTTTAAATATTGTGGGGCAGCAGTATTTAAAAACATGTATATATGTGCAGCAGTGCTTTAGGAAAGCATTTCTTGAGAAAACAGTGAGGTGTCATTGGGGATGCTGGGACCTTGTACCATGGGAAAGCTGAGTATGGGAGAAGGTGGCGAGTGCATTCATCTGGAGAGTCTGGCATTTCAGATGTGTTTCGTGTTGCTTTTAGGACCTGCAGCACCCCAATGAGTTCATCCGAGGCTCCACTCTGCGCTTCCTGTGCAAGCTGAAGGAGGCAGAGCTGCTGGAGCCGCTGATGCCGGCCATCCGCGCGTGCCTGGAGCACCGGCACAGCTACGTGCGCCGCAACGCTGTCCTGGCCATCTACACCATCTACAGGTGACTGCTGAAACAGGGCGCCATCCTGCATGCACAACACCAAGACTGCCTTTAGTTCTAGAGAACTCAAACATTTATCACTCCCTAACGTGGTATTTTGAATTTTTATTTTTATTTTTTGTTTGTTCACCTTTTCTCCTCTATCTAATGGGCATCCTTGGGTTCTGCTCCTTGCCAGTAGCTCTTTTAATTATGGTTTTTTCTTCTAAAGGAACTTTGAACATCTTATACCTGATGCCCCTGAACTGATCCATGATTTCTTGGTGAATGAGAAAGATGCAAGCTGCAAAAGAAATGCATTTATGATGCTAATTCATGCAGATCAGGTAAGGATGCTTGCTCTCAAAGTAATTTGGTTTCATAATTGTAAGTATGCTGGGTAACTAGCCAGTAGTTGGCTGATAGTATAAACTACTTATATTCATTAAAAATTCCATGTATGCTAGTGTAATGCTTTTGTGGGAAATTGGTACTGATAATGTAGATGTTTAGTGCTTGCTTTCTTTTAAAGGAGAACTACTCTGTCTGGTGAAGGTGCTGAAAAATGTGAGCATAGCCACACTGAGAAGCACTCCATTATCCACTGTTCTAAAGCTTTCGTAGTTGCATGAGAAAGAAATGACAGTTTCTGTTGAGTGTTTTGGATGACTTGTTCTACAGGCAGTTGCCTTTTGTGCCTAGTTACCATTTGTTTGTCTCTCTTTTTGCCCTCTATAGACAGGATGGATTATTTTGCTCTTTTTAGTGTTTTCCTAAGTTGTTGAAGCATTGCCTAAAGGCTGTTTTGTATTTTGATTTAAAGTTTAACTGAGTGAGCAAACTGAATAATGTAAAATAATTTATCTTCTGTTTGTGTAGGATCGAGCTTTGGATTATTTGAGTACCTGTATTGACCAAGTGCAGACCTTTGGTGACATACTGCAGCTGGTTATTGTTGAACTAATTTACAAGGTAAAAGGGAAATGTTGTGGCACATTTTAAAAATGCACGTTAATTTCCAGAATTATGTTTTTAAAAAGGGATAGAATGTTGCTGGAAAAGGGATCTAGTTGGCTTCTTGTCCATGTCAGGAGTATGTCATTGCTTAATACAGCTGAGTAAGATTTGTCTCTTGAAATGATAAAAGAGCTCAAGTGTGCACTGGATAGAGTAATAAGTATCACCAGATTTGCTGTGATGGGGACTGTATTATCAGAGTGGTCTTCATGGGCATCTCTTACAGAAGCTGTTAGAGGCTCTGCCCTTTCTTTTGATGGGAGATTTTAAGACCCTATAGCATTGCTCAAAGTTGCTGAGAACAGCTTTTGAAGAGCTTCTGTAATTAGATTTTTACAGCCGTGAATGACACTTCCTGTCACCTGTCACCTTTTGGTTAGTTTTTCTCCTCCCTATAAGACAGTGGAGCAGGTGAGCTATAGGATTGCTCTTTTCTTTATGTGCCATGTGGATCATTCTTTTATCGAGGTGTGTCACGCAAATCCGTCGGAGAGAGCTCGCTTCATTCGCTGCATCTACAACCTGCTGCAGTCCTCAAGTCCTGCAGTCAAGTATGAGGCTGCAGGTACTCTGGTTACACTCTCCAGTGCCCCCACAGCAATCAAGGTATGAAAGTGATGTTTTCAGCTCTTCAGTAGCTTCTAGTGCACTGAAATGAATGCTGTGTGCTGCACCTTAAAACTTAGGAGTGAAGGCTTTAGTAACTTGGGCTGTGCAACATGTGAAACACTGCCTTAAAGTATCTCTTAGAACTGGTCACAAAAAAAGACTGAGGACACCTGGAGCTAGTGGACTTCATGTCACTTTGGTAGGGGACAAGCTGTGCAACTTGTTGGACCAACCTACAGTCTACTTGGCCTAGTTAGCAAAGCAGACTCCAGGTGAAGATTTTAGAGATTGGTTGAAATTTTTTACTCATGAGTTTGACTCATTTCAGACCAGGATAGAAGCATCAAGCAGTGAAGATTCGTGTTGATTACTGACTGACCTGAGGTTCTCACTTTTATATTTATACAGCTGCTTATTTAAGACCACTTAGAAATTTTGAATTTGTATGGAAATTTAAGATAGGTTATGCATAGATTTACAGCATTGTAAATAGTAGTTTCCAAAGGTTGGGGGGAGTATGAATTCCAACATTCTTGGTTTGGTATACTGATTTTTGTTGAATAGACACACTGTACATTGAAGCTGTCATTAAAACCTAATATAGATAGGCTAACAGTGCCAACTCTTTTAAGCTGGTTTTCATGCCCTGTTGCATGTTTCACAGCTGACCCAAAGCGTGTCAGATAACCATCTTTATTTGAATCTGAAGTTAAGTCTGTGTACTGTATGCTGATGCCATTGTGAGTCTTCATGTGTGATTTTTGTAACATGGTGGACAAAAAATTTTAAGTCTGTTTATCAGGTTAATTTCTGTGCCAACTCAGTAGCTGCTTTAATAGTAAAATAGAAAGAATCTTTTCCTCAATTTCAGAAATTTTCCAGTTTCTCCTCTTTGTGGCTAAAAAAATGGTTTTAATCCTTTTAATTTTAGGCTGCTGCCCAATGCTACATAGATTTGATCATTAAAGAAAGTGATAATAATGTGAAACTGATTGTCTTGGATCGGTTGATTGAGTTAAAGGAACATCCCTCCCACGAACGAGTGTTACAGGTATGTGAGCTGTCTCTTTTCCTGTAAGCCTTAGGAAAGAAAAGCCTTTATTAGGGAGGCTTCCAGGTTTTTGCAATGCATGAACAAAAGAACTTCAGAAGTTTCAATTTCCTGTTGGTGTATTTTTGGTAAAAACATATTGGATGGATTTTTATGTTTATGACTTGGCTGCTTTTGTTGTCTGCATAGGAATTAACAATGACAAATACTGTCCTGGTTGTAAGGTTCAATGGCATAGGAGACTTCTATGTGAATGTAGAATGTATTGAATGAACACTGAGGAGTTCTAATGCCTGTTGCTTGCTTGTCAGTAGATCATATATTACATATCCAGAAAGGCTTTGAAAATCATTGAGGACTGAAAATTAGAGTTGTATGAAGAGGAAATAATTTAAAATGGCAAAATACCTTATTTTGTTATTGTTTCAGGATCTAGTTATGGACATCCTCAGAGTGTTGAGCACCCCAGATCTGGAAGTGCGCAAAAAAACCCTTCAGCTGGCTCTGGATCTTGTGTCTTCAAGAAATGTGGAGGAGGTAAATTACACCTACTTTTGATTCATTGCACTATTTTCTTTCTCTTGAAAAAATTTCACTTCTTTAAAAATTTTGATTTGCTCTTTTCTGCAGCTTGTGATTGTTCTGAAGAAGGAAGTGATTAAAACTAATAATGTGACAGAGCATGAGGATACAGACAAGTACAGACAGCTCCTGGTTCGGACTCTGCATTCCTGTAGTGTTCGCTTCCCAGACATGGCTGCAAATGTTATTCCAGTGGTATGCAAACATCTCAGTATTTTGACATTAAATGTTGTATTATTGTATGTAATGTAAATTCTATCTATGCCCGACACCTGCAGAATTGCTGAAGCTGAGGTGTTCCTGATAGTGGCCTCACAGGAGCAATGCCATTTTTAAATCCTAAAGAATCATAGGACTTTTGATGCTGTAATTATTAGTGTTCTGAGACCATTTTTCTATGTTTTTGAAAAACACAAAGAGGACCTTTAAAAGTGCAATAATTTGTATCACTATATTTTCAATTGGAAAACAGTTTGGGAATATGATAATCGGTACTTGTTTGGAATGTACTTAAGATTGTTTGACTTTTTTTTCATTGAGATACATAAGGAGTTTTATTTTTCTGAAACAGAAGGGAAGTATCATTATACTGCTGTATTCTGTATTTCTCTGTGCTGCTGTTTGTGCTGATGCTCACCCTTCTGTGGCAGCTGATGGAGTTCCTTAGTGATAACAATGAAGCAGCAGCAGCTGATGTGCTGGAGTTTGTGCGGGAAGCCATCCAGAGATTTGATAACCTCAGACCTCTTATTGTTGAGAAGATGCTCGAAGTCTTTCACGCTATTAAATCTGTCAAGTGAGTCCAGAATGTGGTATCAAACAGACTTTGGAGCACCTGTGGCTCACTTGCATTGAATGTATATTGTCATTAAATATTAATTTTAATTAATAAATATATTGTACTAAAATCCACGTGACCCACACAGAGAGTGACCGAAACTGAGTCAGTCCTGTTTTGGTGTAGAGAATTTTTAGGTACAGCTTGTTTCTTGCCTACTTGCACAAGAGATAAATTGGGTGTTAGTTGCACTGAATAAAGAAAATAAATTCGATTTTAATTTCTATACTGCTGTTGATAATTGTAATTCCCCTTGCTAGGAAATAGCGTTGTTGATGAGGGCCAAATATAAAGCAATGTATTTGTTAAAAAAATTCCTAAGGAATTTGCGCTTGTAGGCAACTGGAAATATTGTACATTTATTAGAAAACCTAATACAGAATGAGCTTTACAAACTATAAACCTGTTTTAGTGCCTTTCAGGGCTCTTAAAACTTAGCTTGCTGATGGATCCTGAAGGTTAAGTCATATGAGAATTTCTCTGTATCAGAAGAGCACTGTCATTCTCCTAATACAAAGAACACTCTGGATCCCATCTCCATTACAAGCTCATTAAGTGGGGGGGAAAAAAAGCCCTCTGAAGCTTTGTTATTCTTTTCCTAATCTTCATTCTTGTTCTGGTTTTTCATTTTCTCCTGTATAATGGAATAATTAGTTTGTCTCAGTTAATTGGAGAATTTAGAGCTGACTTTATTCACATGCAGTAGGGTATTTCATTATGATCACAATGAAATTTAATGTTGTGTATGTCAGGATTAACGCAGATGGAAATAAATATGTAGCAGAGAATATGTTTAATTTGATGCACTTGTTCATGAGTTTATTGAGGCTGAAAGGATAATTGCTTTTGATTTAACCTGCTTTTGTCAATTGTGCCCTTTTGAATTTGTCAAGACTGGCCTTTATTGACCATAAATCACTTTTCTTGGTGCTAGTTTGAGTGTATCATGAAAGCCTGATTTAAATGACTGTTCTTGCTTTAGGATTTATCGAGGAGCCTTATGGATCCTTGGAGAATATTGCAGCACAAAGGAGGATATCCAAAGTGTAATGACTGAGGTTCGCAGATCACTTGGAGAGGTGTGTGTATTTGGGGGTTTTTGTATTTACTGGCTCTTTGGGGCTTTTCCTGCCATTATGCAGTGGGTTTGCTAAGAAAAAGGTATTTTAGAAAGCTCAAGGAAGATGCAACAGTGTTTTGAGGACTTGTGATGTGTAATGGTATGTGCACAGGGAATCTTAAGTAAAAAGCAGTCAGGGTTTTTACATTCATTGTTCAATTTTTTCAAGTAGCATACTTAAGATGAGAGTAAGTGATATCTGTTAAGAGTTGGGAAATTCCTTATTTCAAAAAATTATGGCACCTTTAAGATATGATTTAATTATACCCAGTAGCAAAGAAAAAGTGCTTTAAGTCTGTGTTGTTCTGAGAGAAAGACTTCTTGGACAAAATCTAATTCATCAGTGAGAGCTTTATTGCATGTGTAGGAAGCTTCTGTATATATTTCGTAATCTGCTTATCTCTTCATATTCTCCCCAAATCGTTGCACTGTAGCTGGCCTTTTGCTTATAAAAACTTCAGTAATGCAGATCATTTTTATGAAAACCTTCTGCAGAACAAAAATGTATCTTTGATTTTAATTGTAACAGTTGCTTCCTGCTCATTTCTAGATCCCAATAGTAGAATCTGAAATCAAGAAAGAAGCTGGTGAGCTCAAACCTGAAGAAGAGGTGTCTGTGGGTCCAGCCCAAAAGTTAGTGACAGAGATGGGCACTTACGCAACACAAAGTGCTCTTAGCAGTTCCCGACCTGCCAAAAAGGAAGAAGACAGGTGATTTGTGATTTCATGTTTGGCCAGGAATGACTTGGTTAATTTTTTATCTTGTTTTATTCGAGTGGTGTTATCTCTCATACAGAGTTCAGTGGTTGAGGGAGTTTCCTGTTTTAATGTATTAGCCTTACTAGATAGTATCCAATAGGAAGTTGCCCAATTGCTTAGGATTGTAATCAAAGCTTACTGTATAAATAGGAACTTTATTAATTATGATATCCTAAATTCTTGTCATTTTTTTACATATAAAGCTCTGTCACAGTTTTAGTTGGATACAGAGATACTGCCTTTAGACGTTTTCTTCCCTTTATATCACCTTGCACTCCTACACCTCTCTCTGGTCCATGTGGAAATGACTGTGTGACTTGTGAAAATCTCTGTATCTGGAAAATAAGTTTGAGAAGGAAAGCACACAACCTTGTGAGGTGTTTGTTTTGCTTGTCTAGTATGAAAGTTAAGGTATCAAGACAAGTAGTTTTCTGAGTATCATTTGTCTTTGCAGACCTCCCTTACGAGGATTCTTGTTGGACGGAGATTTCTTTGTTGCAGCTTCCCTTGCTACAACTTTAACCAAGATTGCTTTACGTTATGTGTCCCTAGTTCAGGAAAAGAAGAAACAAAATGTGAGTTATCTCTTGTGTTTTCACACTCAGGGAAGAGCTGCTTGTTGTCTCTTTTATTTTAAATAGATGCAAAATGGGTTAAGTCCAAAGTAAAGTTCCAATTTTGTGATTGGATAATAATGGTAGTTTGGATCACAAACAGGACCTGCTGCTTTCCAGCGATTCTATCTAGACAGTCTCTAAATCATTCTGTTGTTTTTTTTTTTTGTACTAAAATTGAAGTAATCTGTGCAGAGATGTTATGACTTGATTAATATGCACCTTTTTTTAAATGTCAGAAGTCAACTTTTCTGTAAAGCTGTGGAAAATGCCATAACATTCTTCCATTCTCTTTGTGCTCCTTCTCAGTCCTTTAATGCTGAAGCTATGCTGCTGATGGCCACTATTCTCCACTTGGGAAAGTCTTCTCTTCCCAAGAAGCCAATTACAGATGATGACGTGGATCGTATTTCCTTGTGTCTGAAAGTGTTGTCAGAGTGTTCTCCTCTCATGAATGACATTTTCAACAAAGAATGCAGGCAGTCCCTCTCTCACATGCTGTCAGCCAAGCTGGAAGAGGAGAAGCTTTCACAGAAGGTGAGCTGTTATAAGTGTGAAACCATAAACACCTGGTTTACAGATGTTCATATCCAAGCTGGTCCCAGAGATGTCACCATTTGACTCTGTAGGTCAGCCATTATTTGACTGTGTTTCTGTGCTAAGAATTCACTGTGAATTCTTAAATTGTTCTCTTCCTGCAGAAAGAATCTGAGAAGAGGAATGTGACAATTCAGCCCGATGATCCCATTTCCTTCATGCAGCTTACTGCTAAAAATGAAATGAGCTCAAAAGAAGATCAGTTCCAGCTAAGCCTTCTTGCAGCAATGGGAAACACACAGAGGAAAGAGGCTGCTGACCCTCTTGCTTCCAAACTTAATAAGGTAGTGGGAAATCAGTGCTTTAATTATATAAATAGGATCACTTTGGGAGTTGCAGACTACAATTAATGAACCAAACTATGTGGTTTGATTGGGAATACCCAGGAAGATCCTGATTGGGATCAGGAGAAAAAGAACAACACTTGTTCTTGTAGTTGTTACCTTCTCAAAAGGGAAGAGGAAGAACAAGAAGGAGACTTGGAGAGTGTTGAGCTAGTGGAATGTAGAGAAGAAATTAGGATTTGCTGGTTTGAAGATCCCAGTAAAGTTCACGGGGAAGGGAGCAAGGATGCCAGAAGTGATTAAGAGCCCCTTTCTTTGGCTGCTGTATCCTGTTGCTATGTGCAATGCATCCTTATTTCACTCTTTATGCCTTTTTTTTTCTGCAGATTAGCAGAACCTGCTGAGGAGGTTTAAAGAGAAAAATCACTTGAGTAATTAATTAGTTAAGAGTTAAATGTCCAGACTTTCAAATTCTTTTTGTTGTTTAAAATTACCTTTTCATTTTAAGTCAGCATTTCTTTGTCCTGCTGATCATCTTAAGAATAAATGGCACTACACTTCATATTTTAGGAACTTATTAGTTCAGAAAATACATTTCACCTGGAGAGGGTTTATAATTGTTGTGTGTATGCAGGGGGACATGTGAAGGAAGGATACTTGTTTTGGAGGCTCATATTGAAGAATAATCAATTTAAGGGTACTTTATTTTTTTTTTTTTGTACTTTATTCTTATTTTTTTGTAATTGTTTGAGTGATTCTGTTTTAAACTGGTTTCTGAGAAGGTGAATGCCTTGGCTTGTGTCCCAGGTCACTCAGCTGACAGGATTCTCAGACCCTGTGTATGCAGAGGCCTATGTCCATGTCAATCAGTACGACATCGTGCTGGATGTGCTCGTGGTCAACCAGACCAGTGACACCCTGCAGAACTGCACCCTGGAGCTGGCCACGCTGGGTAAGCTGGGCTGGGCTGCTGCAAACTAAGCAGCTTTGTGGTTTTGGGCATTACACTCTGCTGTAAGGAATTCTGAAACACTTCCAAAGTGATGCCAGTTAGTCACCATTTTGAATGCCTTTAAAAATGTACTTTTAAAAATATTTGGTGGAAGTTTTGTTTGTACTGACACTGACAGTGCTATCTGATAAAATCTGACTAAGGTTTATATTATCACTAAAAACAAAGTGTTCCATTTACCCTTCTCCTTTTTTCCTGAAATATTGGCAGGTTTTTTTGATGTACTTACTTTTCACTGTGCTGCTACCATAGACAGGAAAATAAAAATAGGTCAAAATCCCAACTGGTATGGAGCAGAAAGCCATCTGCCCTAGGTGGTTTTTGCACTCAGCCAGAAGTACTTAAATACTGCATTTACTCGAATGAAACCATTCTCTGTACCAACAGCCGCACCAGAGTCTTGCTTGGACAATACTGAGGCTTCATTAACTTCTCTTAGAGGAGTCACTGGAGCAGATAATTCAAGAACAGTGACCAGTTTCTTATTAGTTGTCCTTTGCTTTGCAGTCAGCTGAAATACATTTATAATATGCTAGGAGAATTCACATTACCTACTTTTCACTATTGCAAATATGACTGGAGGAGCATAACCATTCTCTTAAAATGTTGTGAATCCTTTGATGAGACTAATGATAGAAATAAATCAAATGGATGCATTATTTAATAGGTTGTATTTTTCTATTTGTCGGCTCAGTAAAGTGGAATTCTGCATTTCCCAGCTGATGTACTGCAAAAGCTGACTTGAGGCATCAATCCCACGTGTGGAGCTCATGTTGTTCATGCTGTGTTTTCAAATTGCAGTTTAGTAGAACTAAGGAGTCTTTCCAATTGTTTGCTGAAGGATTAGTAAAAACGCATCTCTTAGTGTTTTCCTTGGAGCAATTATATTCAGAATCAAAGGGATACTTTGACCTGTTTATAAATAGCTTAGGGCCTGTAGTGCTGGACATTGTACTTTGGGTTTGAGGCACCTGACTATAGGGTTAGGCCTTATGATGATGTCAGTGATTAAAATACAAGGTAGAATTAACCATTTCCTTGTTAAAAGTTAATACTAAACTCCATCCAAAGCCCATTTAATTCAGTATTTGCATTTGTTTTCAATGGGTTTTGGGTGAACACAGCAATATTTTAACTGAAATTTGTATATAATATAATTTATCTTGCAATTAGAAAACGATAAAAAAAAGAACAACCAATTCCTAATCAACTAGTGTCTTTATGGTGGTGTTTAGTGCAGCTCTGTAGATGCAAAAATTGAATGATGAGAAAGTAAAAAGCTGTTGTTCCAAAAGCTAAGCTCACTGTGTACTGCTAATGTTCCCTGATGCCCATCTCCCAATTTCTTTACACAGGTGATTTGAAACTTGTGGAAAAACCCTCTCCTCTGACACTTGCTCCACATGATTTTGCAAACATTAAAGCTAATGTCAAAGTTGCTTCAACAGAAAATGGAATCATTTTTGGTAATGTTGGTAAGTAAACAATTCAGTGTGCAAAATTAACATGAATATGTTGCATTTTTAACTGCTTAATGAGCTCAAAAATAAGTAAAACCCTTCATACTGGGAGAAGAAATTAAATTACAATGTAAGGATATTTTGTGATGATTTTAAAAAAAACTGTGTCACTGTTACTTAAAACCATGGTAGAATGTGCTGCCTTTAGGATGATTGTCAGCATGAGATTGAGCAAGGGTTGGCTGTTGTTAACTGGCAGGCGGTAACTCAGCACTCTTATTAAGTGCAAATTCACTTTTTGGAACATTCAAAACTGTGTGTGTTCTCTTGCAGTGTATGATGTCTCTGGAGCAGCCAGCGACAGAAACTGTGTGGTTCTCAGTGACATTCACATTGACATCATGGATTACATCCAGCCTGCTTCCTGTACAGATGCTGAGTTCAGACAGATGTGGGCAGAATTTGAGTGGGAAAACAAAGTTAGTTGTTTTTTTGTTGGGGTTTTTTTTTGTATGTTACTGTATTGATGAGATACAATTTTGTCTCTTGTTCTACAGCAGCATTATCTATTGCCACATAAACCTCATTCAACATCCTCATCGGATGTTTGCCTCAAGTAGCTTATTCTCTTACAGCTATCTTATCAGTTTCACAAGCTTAGCAATGCAATAACTGGGTTTTTGGCTTGCAAAAGAGGTTGTGTGCATTGAGCTTTACCTCCTGCATGGAAGCTGTCCAAATTGACTGGTGATCGCTGTGTATTTTGGCTCAGGGGTGAGATGGCAATAAATGTAAGTTTATGCTGAGGCTGCAGAATTCCTCATGCTGCTCAGCCTCTCCAGTTCTTAATCACATTGCCATGTGGGTTGCAAGGGTCCTTTTAAAGGTTGTTTAGTCCAGCCCCCTGCCAGGGGGCCAGGAACATCTTTCTTTCACCTTGCTGCTTTGCAGTACAGCTGTAGCATAAAGTTCTGGGTACTGTGTAAGACCAGCAAGACACACTGGGTACACTTCATAGTAACTGAGGGTGCCTAAATCTAAAGAAAGGGTTTAAGGGAGATAATATCATATAAGAATAGAGTAGAAACATTAAACCAGAATGGGAGATACTTTACATGAACTGTAGCCTTGTGTGGTACATAGGTATGCTTACTTGAGGCTAGGTTTAAATGTCTCAGGGGGAGCTTGTGCACAATATATTGTAATACATAATATATGAGACCTTAGCAGTTTGTAAACTCCTTCTAAGAGATATGTTAAAAAAAAATTTAAACAAGGCATATAATATGCAGTATGATAAAGCCAAGGCAGCCCAGAGAGCTTTGTTGCTAGAAGGGGAAGATGAAAGGAATCTTTATCACTGGTTAATAGCAAACTTTGGACTAGATATTGCTTCTCCTTGTTCTGGCAATGTGTAATCTGTATTCAGACAAGAAATCCACTGTTTGCTGTAGAGAATCTAGATGTTCAACAGAGTATCATATTCACCCAATGGATTTTAGAAACCATGGTAATAGGATGAAAGTCAACATCTTAACAAGTGGGTGTCATCATATGATGCCACCACATAGTGGGAAGTACATCCAGCTTACTGAGTGTGCTGCTCCTCCAGGAGGAATGCAGAAGTGATCTCCTTTATAGAGCCCTGAAGAAGAGATTTCAGAAATACCTGAGGTGCTAATTAAAGTAATTGCCTTTTTTTTTCCTTCTTGAAGGTAACAGTGAATACAAATATAATTGATTTAAATGAGTACTTACAGCACATACTGAAGTCAACCAATATGAAATGCCTGACTCCAGAGAAGGTGAGCTATTCCTTGGAGAGATGTAGATACTTCTTTTAGTACCTGTGCTTTATTATTTAATTTGTTCAACATTTGTTGTTAATATTCTTAGAAGTGCTTGCTTACAATATGAAATAGTACATATACCTTGAAGTTTTTACTCTGAAATGAGTAAAAGCAGATAAATGTTACCAAAATTCTCTGTTGTCCTAAGCTGGAAAATCAGAATGTCCATTTTGATTCATAGTAGCTAAGCTGTAGCATAGACTTGATGGGATCATCTGTTTACATAAAGGGTTTTTTTTTTAGTAGCTCCATATTTCTTCCTTCTCTGACAAAATTTACCTTTCTTTTGCCAGTTTAGCCTTTTTGTTGTGAAGTAAAATAAATATATAGACCAGCTACTTGCTGTTAAGATATAGCATGTGTGATAGCTATTAGCTATTACATGTATAGTAGCCAAATTAACTATAGTAGTGATGCCTTGTGAAGGCTGACTTGAAACAGAGACTGGACAGAGCTAGAGAATAAAGTAGAAATTTATTGAAAGGCCTTTAAGGATACACCTTGGGCAGGACAAGAGCCTGACCTGGGCTACACCCAAGGTGGACTCAGAATGGTCACAAAATGGATCACCCATCACAAGGTCTTACACTTCTATAAGTTTTGGTCCTTCTGCATATTGGGGTTTAATTGTCCAATTATAGCTTCAGGCTGTGAGGTCTCATCCTTCTTGTTTCTCCCTTCAGTTTATGCTTTTGGGCCTGAAAGTTGTCTTTGGTCTTCAGCAGGAAAAGGTTTTGTTTTGTCCGCCTACTCTGTGAAGAGAGCTCCCTAGCACTTAATATGGGGCTCAGAACTGCACCCTGAGGCAGCACAGAATGTGAAAAACATGAAAGCTAAACTTAAGGCATCAGTATCTGTTTATCTTGTTTGCCATTTTGCTGTTGGTTAAAACAAATGCTAAAATGCCCTGCTGCCTTGTCTTAATATGAATTCCAGAAAATGGCCACCACTGTTGCCCAGCGCATGATTCCCACATGCGACAAAATGTTGCAGGTGAAGAAAGAAGTTTAAAAGTTGCCTAGCCAACTTGGGGCCAACTCAGCTGTGTTTAGAGGTTTGTGGTCTTTCAAGAGTTGCCCTGTGCTTTCCCCAGGCACTCTCAGGCTACTGTGGCTTCATGGCAGCGAACCTTTACGCCCGTTCCATATTCGGGGAGGATGCGCTGGCCAACGTGAGCATTGAGAAGCCGATCCACCTGGGCCCAGAGGCGCCGGTCACGGGGCACATCCGCATCCGCGCCAAGAGCCAGGTAATGGCACTTGCCAGCCTCACCACTTTTGGAATAATGCACTAACCCCTCATAAAAAGTGCAGGTGTTTACAGTTTTTTCCCCTGGTTACCATCAAATAGGCCTTTGCACCAAGATTTCCCAGTTCTGGCCATAGTGCTGCAAATAGGGTGTTATGTTTTATTTGCTTTTAAAGAAAGAGCAGATATGCCCCAGGGTTACAGGATGTTTTCCCTACCAAGTTGCACATTTCAGTGTCTCACAACAAGGAAATTTTATGCATGTCATTGCTGTTCACTGATGCTTTTTAAAAGCAACAAAACAAAACGCCAAGGTTTTTAGTAGGAGTATTTTCTGTAGATATGAGTCTGCTTTGGAATTTAGAATTTCTACCTCCCAACTAAAAAAAGAGACTGGTATTTGGAATAAATAAAGCAAAAACACTAGTGTGCCATGGAAGTATTTTAAACAGTGTACAATAAAGGTGTACCGGAGAGTTTTTGTATTTAAGTAAAGCATTTCGTTTATGTGATGTTACTATAAAGATTTTGGACCAGTTTAAATTAAAGTTCTGATATGTTACAGTGCCATTTTTACATGAGACTGCATTCAATTACATATGCCAGCATGGTTTCATCTTGAAATCATTGTGCTAATGAGTATGTGGATTTATTAATGCAGTTTCTTTTGATGGTTCTTCAGTTTCTGTGCCATATTAATCTGGCTCCATGATTTAATTATTTTCCATAGCTCTGGTGTCAGCTGGTGGTGCTGGTGTCAGCACTGGGACTTTCAACAGCTGAATGCCAGTAACTGGACAGGCAGTTGTAATTTCTCCCCTGGCAGTCCTCTTTCAATTGGTGGGAGGTCAAAAGGTTAAAATTAGTTTTATTCTTTGGCTTTACATGTTGATAACACATGTAGAAGTTGCCAGCTCAATTAAGTTTAATTGTCTCAATAATATATGTAGACCTAACCTTTACCTAGTGATAAGGAAGTGAGCACTATGAAATGTACAAAGAAGTGAACAGCTAGAAATTTCCATGCCACTGACATTTCTATATATGGAATTTCCATTTTAATATAGATTAGATAAAGTTATTTTCCAGTGAAGTATTTGTGTCATGATTGTTGTCTTCCTTTTCCTTACAGGGAATGGCCCTGAGCCTTGGAGATAAGATCAATCTGTCTCAGAAGAAGACAAGTTTATAAATTTTACCTAATGTCTTTTCAGATCTTTTACAGTTTAACCTTAGGTATGTGGCTTTTGGGATCCAGAACATCTTATATTCTTCAGTGTTCTGTAATTGTAGAAGCCAAGCTTTTGAGCTGAAAGCATTCCAGCAGATAATTTATAGGTTCTCCATGATTGATATTGAGCAAATTTAAATTTCCGGGGGTTTTTTTCTTTGTCCTGGAAGTCATGTTTTCTTTGTCTCTAATATATACTGATGCTCACAGCAAAATAAACAAATTATACCAGTACTGTTTGGTCTGTAAATTATAATCTCTGTAATATCTGATCAGTATTGAATATCTGTCCAGGGGTACTTTGATAACTCTTAGCAAGTGGGAGTCTACAGTAGCTTAAGTGTTTACAATAATGACTAGGCCTGAATATGTGAATGTGTAATCATGATTCTTAAAATACTCTGGTATACCTAGGAGAATATAAATTTGCCAACTAAATTAAAGGCTGTATATTCTAGATGGTAGTGTATTAACTTGGCACAGAAAAGCTTGTAGTATCAAAAAGGAAACTCAAAATTCAGCTCTTTCCAGCAAGTTAGAGAACCTTAAACTTTGTTTCTGAAGTGCTTTCCTAACAGTGTTATCCTGGGTAACATAACATTGCTGGTGGTGTTCTTATTTTTCAGTTGATGTGGAAAAGACAGCCAGGTGCAGCCTTAAAGCTGTAGCAGCATAAGCAGTTTTTCAGTGAATGCAGCCTTTGGCCACATGTGTGAGCTCAGGAAGGAAAGATTCACACTCATTATGAACTTGCAATGGATTGAACTGTGTTGAAAAGGAAGAGTTGTGAGTGAAGGTCAGGTCAGGATGTTGAAGTGAGTTAACAGCATTTGGCTACTGAATCTTAGGCAAATTAGCAGTGGATTAAAACATATAACCATAGATTAGAAATACTGTCAATTCTGAATTTGTTAAATTGTTGCAAGCAATTACTTCTGCAGAAGAGTGTCCAGAGCCAGCAGTGATCTTCCAGTTGGGTGAAAGTCCTGCTGCTGGATTTCTACAGCTGTGACCTGCTCCAGAAGGACAGAAGAGAATATTCTAAGTAGCTGATTCCCAAAACATTTAAGGCCTCAGTGATGAAAATCCCTGTTTTTCATTTTGAATAAGCACAAGGAGCACACTTGCAAATTGTGAAATTAAATAGTCTGGGCTACTGTATTTTATCTGGCTAAAGGATGGCCCTAGAAGTGCAATGCAAAACCTGAGCATGATTCTGCTGAATGACTGTCCTAGGGTGACATTAT
>VWYE01007286.1:0-22292 GCA_013398995.1 Alaudala cheleensis
GCACAGGAGAGCTCCCACCTCAGTTCATGCATCAGCACCTGCCACCACACGTGTTCCAGGAGCAAGGTGAGAGCTTGGGAATGCCCCAGATCCCGGGAGGGACAGCTGGCCCTGCCTCCCCACACATTCCCAGGGGTTCTGGTATTAATTTAGAGCACCCCTGTGGGTCAGGTACTTATGTGCAAAGTGTGCTTGTGTATCCTCTGATTTTTCTGTTTGAATCCTCTGTTTTCAAGGAATTACATAAATCTGTAGCTGAGAAGTGTTGTATTTTCCATGCATCCCTGCTTTTGCCAATGTAAATCCCACGGTAGTGACTCCTAAAACTCCTTTCCCTAAAACTCTGCCCACTTTATTTTGTCACAGCCTATTGAAAATGAACTTAATTTGATACATGAATGTATTTTTCTTTTTAGTATGAATGTGACTGAAAAGTGACCAAAAATAACCCAAAAATTGCCATTATCAAGAGTGGAGGGTGAAGTGCAGACCCACTCTAAAAACTGAATGAAGCAATAAATCAGTGAAGGACTAGGGTTATGTTGAATTTAACCAGGCTCTAATCCTTATTTTATAATCAAGACTTAAAACAGAAATTAGACTTAGTAAGACCATTCATTGTCTCTCAAGCTTGAGTTGGTAATTATGTATTTTGACTCACTCTAGGGTAAAACAGCATTCAGGCTGTGTTGGAAAAATTCAGTTTGGGTCCTAAATTTGCTTAATTTTCTGCAAATGTGTATGTAGCAGGGAAGAAAGGCAGCTGTAAGGCAGGATCTGGAGCAGCTGACAGGAAAAAGGCCAAAAAAATTAAGTTTCAAAAGAGCCCAAACTCCAAAATCCCTGCACTTCCAGACTGGCGAAGCACAGGGAAGTTCCAGGGGCTCGTTTTTAGTGATTTTTCTAGCTTGTAGGTTCAGATGTCAAATGAATAATGAAGTTATTTCTCCCTTCTTTGCAGAACCTCGTTCCCATGGAAGGACAAACTTCATCCAGAGGGACGAGAGGAGTCTCAAAATGCAGGAACACCTCAAGAAGAGNCTCAAACCTTTTTACTTCCCTGCCATTTCTGACCCAGGACTGATCAATATTCCCAGTGAAGGATGACTCGTAGGTACTTTGAGAACTTCTGGTGTCACTATTTGTAGTACTTTCTGGTTAAGCAGGAGTCACTTAAACCTTCAAGAAATAGGAAAATTTGAGCAGTTGTAGAGGCTGATGTTTAATTTGTTGTAATTTCAGCTTTCTAATACCTTATGGCTACTAAAAACCTTGTGCAGTGTCATTGTCTTTGCTTTGAGACAGTGTCAGGCTTCTTTCAAACTGGGTATGTTTTGCCATAGAAATTCCAGGAAAACACATAAGGCAGAGATAAGATCTGATTGTCATATTTTTTAACACCTCTCATTTTTGGAGGAATGTTTTTGTGTTGTCAGAGAAAACCTATTTCTGCTCCATTAGGAAAAGATCCCCTTTGTGCAGGATGTGCTAAAAGGATTTTTGTACCACTGTTGGTTTTGGATAGTTGGTGTTTCTGCCCCTCACAGCAGCCAAAACAAACAGGGGAAATGAACTTTGCACAATAAGTACCATTGTTCAAGTCCTAATGAGGCCAACTCCATCTCGTGGTGGCCTTTTGGTAACAGCCTGGGTTGCTCTCAGGCTTTGGGATAATCTGTTTTGTGTTTAAATTGCAGAATCTGACACAGAATCCAGGAAATGTGATACTCACTTGAGCATTGGCAAGCCAGTCGTAAGTATTAGCCTTAAAATCCCATTATTTTCTGGGCCTGTGCTTCCTATAAAATAACTTGTGTTTTATCAATCCCTTTTTCCTTGTTCTTAATGGTTTAATTTTTTTTTTAATGAAGAAGATAAATACAGTTTAGTTGTCAGAGTTTATAGCTGGGAAAGGGCAGCCATTCTAGTAATTCACTATTTCTCAGTTTGCCAGCCTTTAATCCCAGAATATTCCACTGTTGCAGTTTTCCAGTGTATGTGAGGGCTTTATCTTTCAAACCAGGTTTCTGCTAAACTCTTGGAAGTTTATCCACTCTTGGAACAATCCTTTGCTCAGCAGAGAAGATTTAGGAGTGTTGAGGATAAAATTCACACAAATAGATCCTCTTTCATATTATATTGAGAAACTGGAGCAAATATTTGAGTAGTAAAAGACTTATTTAGGAAGGTGGAGTCTGGTGAGGATAATTAAAATGTCTGTGTTTGATCTTGAGCAAGTTTAATGAGCTCTTCTCTGCATTATCCATACAGCAAACAGGGGTTGTGTTCCTCTGCACCAGCTTTTGAGGGTTTTTTTGGTCCTTTAGTACTTTTCCCCTGCTGCTTCTGACACCTGTACTTAGAGCCACCACAGGGCTGTATTGCCTTGGGCACAGAGACTTTGGAGTGTGGGAATTCAGCAGAAAAAAAAAAAATNCCTTGCAAACCAGGGCCCTGCTAAACTGTTGGAAGTTTGTCCACTCTTGGAACCATCCTTTGCTTAGCAGAGAAGATTTCAGAATGTTGAGGATAGAAATCACTCAAATAGATCCTCTTTTGATGTTATATTGAGAAACTGGAGCAAATATTTGAGTAGTAAAAGACTTATTTAGGAAGGTGGAGTCTGGTGAGGATAATTAAAATGTCTGTGTTTGATCTTGAGCAAGTTTAATGAGCTCTTCTCTGCATTATCCATACAGCAAACAGGGGTTGTGTTCCTCTGCACCAGCTTTTGAGGGTTTTTTTGGTCCTTTAGTACTTTTTCCCTGCTGCTTCTGACATCTGTACTTAGAGCTACCACAGGGCTGTGTTGCCTTGGGCAGAGAGAATTTGGAGTGTGGGAATTAAGCAGCAAAAAAAAATCAGGCAAGAAATTCTGAATTTTACAAACAGAGCCTGTGCTGTCCTTATGATCAGTGGTTGAATATTTTGTGAGGGAGATGTCAGAAAATGAGGTGTCTTTGTCTAAATCTGATCTGGGGTCCTGCCCAAGACTCCCCAGCTGAACATTTGCTCCAAAGGGGTGATGGAAACGTTCTTGCAGGAATTTTCTCTTCCTGCCCCGGTGTGGTGTTGGTTTGGTGTTGGAAGGGAAAGCCTTTAGAAATGAAAAGAGGAAATGATTGCAATCCAAATAATGCCTCTATATTCCCACTCCAAAGGGAAAGAATTCCTCCAGTGAGGAGCTTCCTAGGCCAATTAGCGACGCCATGTTATTGACTAATTAACCTTTTCTTGCAGAAAGCAAACTTACTTGCATTATTTATGCTTTTAATAGGTTTCTGATATACAAGCAAGATCAGCCGTTCTGTCCTGGAATCTCCCAGTTAGTTCACAGAATGGAGAGAGCCATAGTCATAGTCCAGCAGCATTTACATTTGAAGTAGCAATATCCAACAGTGGTAAAAATGGAAAATTTAAATCTGTCTATGTGTAAGTTTAGTTTCTTCCTTTAAGCACAATGTTTAAACCATTAACCAATCAGCAATCTCTCTATCAGGAGCTGTTTGTTGACTTGCAGACCTTCTACTTCACATGAAGTAAATTTTAAGTANTTTTAGGAAAAGTCTCATTTCCAGTCAGGTATCCTGTTACCATTTGGGAACGCCTGCCGTAGTTTTCATCCCCTATCCCACAGGTATATCAGCGCTAAAATATCTCCCCTATGACAGAGAGTAATGGCAGAGTAAATGAAGGGTGAGAACTGGGGGTTTGGGTCAGCAGGTGAACCTGTGTGACCCCCACCCTGCAGCCACTGCTTGGNCCAGCGTGGTGTTGGTTTGGTGTTGGAAGGGAAAGCCGTTAGAAATGAAAAGAGGAAATCATTGCAATCCAAAGAATGCCTCTATATTCCCACTCCAAAGGGAAAGAATTCCTCCAGTGAGGAGCTTCCTAGGCCAATTAGTGAGACCATGTTATTGACTAATTAACCTTTTCTTGCAGAAAGCAAACTTACTTGCATTATTTATGCTTTTAATAGGTTTCTGATATACAAGCAAGATCAGCCGTTCTGTCCTGGAATCTCCCAGTTAGTTCACAGAATGGAGAGAGCCATAGTCATAGTCCAGCAGCATTTACATTTGAAGTAGCAATATCCAACAGTGGTAAAAATGGAAAATTTAAATCTGTCTATGTGTAAGTTTAGTTTCTTCCTTTAAGCACAATGTTTAAACCATTAACCAATCAGCAATCTCTCTATCAGGAGCTGTTTGTTGACTTGCAGACCTTCTACTTCACATGAAGTAAATTTTAAGTAATGTCACTAAAGAGTTACATGGACAGGGGTAAACTTAAATGTGCACTAAGTGGTTTTGCTTTTCAATGAGCTTTGAGCCCTGAAGTTTAAGGAAGAGCTGTAACTCTGCTTTCTGTTTGTTTTTGCCTTTTCACAGTGGGGATGAATTAACAATTACACTTCCTGATCTCAGACCAGCCACGGATTATCATGCCAGGTATGCTGCTGGGAAGGAAATAATGCTTTAGGGGATTTGGGAATTCCAGGGTTATAGAGACTTTGTGGAAAAGGGGTAATACAAACAGTTAAGGAATACTCCGAAAAAGCACCATGCTGTGGACCCTGGGTTTGCTATCTAAATTCCCATTTATCTTCTAACTTCATTAAAATGCCACCTCATTTCCTTCCTTACCACCTTCTCTGTCTCCTCGGATTTCTCAGNAGTGGAAGGTGAGAACCAAACCTAGGGCTGAGTGAAGGGGAGCAGAGAACTCTGCTGGATTTCTGTGCAGTGTACTTAAATTAGATTTGTCAAGAATTCAGTGTGTGCTGTAGGTGTTGCCTTTTAAGTTGCTCAGTGAAGATTGGTAATGAAATAATAATTTCCTTTCTCTTTTTTTCAATGTTGGCTGAGTTTCTTGCCTGCAGCTTTGGTGTGACAGGGTTGGTAGCAGGGCTCTTCTCTTCTGACGTGGCAGAGAGGAAAAAATGGATTTTTATTTATTTATATCTGCTTGAGGTCCTGGATGATAAATAGATTTGACTTACTGTTCTTTTAGCTATTCTAACCCATTCAGACTAAATTTCTGTGGATGGTTTTATAGATTTCCATTTTTAATCTGACTTTTGAATACAACCACTGTCTGTGAAGCCTGATTGGTAGCTGTGTTTGCTTGGGTTTTCATGTTTTTCTATGCTGAAAAACGGCTCCAGCTAAATTACTTTAGTAATTATTTGTAGAATTTAGAAATTTATTGTAGAAATTATTTGTAGAATCTGTGCTTAGAAAATGAAGTTCTTGCATCATGTGTCAGATGTTGCTTGTGTGAACCTTTAGATTGCTCAGGCAGGTGGTGAGCACCCAGGGCAAGGCACAAGGAAAAGAGCTCTAAGAATATAATTTGCTTCATTTATAAAATAAAATCATTTATAAATTCATATTCTAAGCTATCAGAACTAGAAGAAGTAGCACAGCAGCCTTGTATTGAAAGGCAGTTGGAGTTCATAATATTCAATGTGCAAAAATATTTATAAAACACACTTACAACACTTGATTTTAACTCTTTTTTTCATTGTTTCTTTATTTTCAGTCATCAAATGACAATGGTTCCAAAATAACCAATTTTCTTTTAGAATGGGATGAGGTAAGAGCTTTTCTAGTACCAAAAAAAAAAATTAAAATTACATCTGTAGAGCAATTACACTTAAAAATACCCTTTGCTTAGGTGCAGCAGCTATTTTGGTGCAACTGTTGTGACAATTTCAAAGGGACAAATGATCAGTGGGAGAGGACAGTATAAAACTGCTTCATTTGTCATCCAGACCGTTAGTAATTCCTGTGTTTTCTTTAAAAGCTTGAGCATTTGGCATCTTTGGGTTGTGTCACAAATCTCCCTCAGCTCTTGAGCATCTTGCTGAGAATGTAATGCAGAGAGGTAAAAAATTTCCAGAATGTGTTTTGTTTTCAGCTCAATGGTTTATCACCATTCTGTCAAATCCACAGTACCAAAACTAATCAGATATCTCAGTCCTTAATGTGCTTTATTATCAAGACTGCTCAGGGTGACCATCAGCAGACTCAGGATGACATTAAATCTTGCATTCTTGAGGCTCAGTAATTTCTTTTTTAATTACCGTTAAATGAGTGAAATTACTTTTCTCATGGAAGGTGTCCCTGCCTATGGAACAAGATGAGCTTTAAGGTCTCTCCCAACCCAAACCAGTCTGAGATGCTGGGATTTAGGAAGATGTAGAGTGAGGAGGGTGACCTTGGCAGGGATCAGGGAGTGACTGTGGATCTCTGTGTTTTCTAGGGGAAGAATGGCCCCTTCAAGGAATGTTACTATGGGCACCTGAAGCAGTACAAGCTCACCAGGCTCACTCCCTCCACAAAATACTCCCTGAGACTGGCTGCTAAAAACGACATTGGAATGAGGTAACCAGGAGCCCAGGGATACCAAATGATGAATTTCCCTCTGGATTCCATCAGCTGCTGCTCACCCTTGTTCCGTATCTCCTCCCCAGTGGGTTCAGTGAGACCGTGACGTTCAGCACGGCTGGGGGGGGGCCGCCAGCCCCCGCCCCACCCCCGCCGGCGAGAGCAGGAGGGGCCCGNAAATAAAAATGAACATTTTTTTTACGTTCTGAGAAATGGTTGGCAAGTATTGCATGGAGTTCATGGCACAGAGATCGAATATTGTGTGGAACTCATGATAAGGGTATTGCAAGGAATCCATGGCAGAGATAAACTACTGCATGGAATTCATGATAGAGATAAAATATTGCATGGAATTCATGGCAGAGATAAAGAATTGTGTGCAATTCATGGCACAGAAGTGAAGTTCAAGATTAAAACAATGTGGTTTATCTGGTCTGGGTTTTGTTTTACCTTAAAAATCAGTGACTGTGTTCATCCTTATTTTCCCTCCTTGCTAGGGCTATGGATTCCAGCCCCAGTACAATGGAGATGAGCTCTCATGCACTTTAAGAAACCTGAGGAGGAGTACATCCTATAAGTTCAGGGTTTGTACTATAGTTTGTTCCTAATTTCATGTGCTTTCCTGGGCTTCAGCATTTTCCAGCAATTTTTTTCAACTTTGTATGGAGACAACAGGAATCTAGCTGTTTTCCCAACAATTACTGCTGCTAGAACAGGTTTTGGTGAAGTAATAATACAAATTAGATTTTTTGCACCAGCTAATTTTGGTGTAAATGGTTGTCTTTATTTTGGCTGGGTTTTTAATAGAAGATATTTTTAATCATCAGCATGTTTATCCTCATGTATTGTCGACATATATTACTGTCATTAAATAAAGCATTTATTCTCTATTCTGTTCCCTCCTCCAATAGCTCTTTGCCTACAACAGTGAAGGAAAAAGCAGCCCCAGTGAAGTGGTGGAGCACAGCACCAAACCTGACAGACCTGGAGCTCCAAGCAAACCCGTTGTAAAGGGCAAGATCCATCCCCATAGTGTGAGAGTCACATGGGGTAGGTGCCTTGGGGTGTTCCAGTGCTGCTGGGGTGTGGAGAGCCTCTCTCTGATTGAATTGAGAGGGAACTCAGGCTGATTATTTATCTGCAGGTATTGTTATTGCAGGAGAAAAACTCGACCCAAAAATGGTCTATTTTGGGGCTGTGGTACCCCACAGTGGTATTGTTCATTCATTTTGGAGAAGCAGTGACTGCTGTGATGATACCCTCTGGTATCTGTGAGGTTTAAATAATTCTTATGTTCACTTGAAAAATAAGAGCTGATACCTGGAATTGGGAGTGTTTTCCCAGATACTCTACCTGGCATAATCACGATTAATAATAGGAGGAAAATTGCTCTGAAAAATGTATTGTCAATAATTAAGTACGCTGGTTTCTCTTGCTGGTTGACTTTTCTCTTTGAATATGAATATGTTCACTGGAAAAGCTGATAACAAAATAATGCCTTGATTCAAATCCTCTTTAATTTAAAGTGTTGATTTCTTTCAGAGCCCCCCAAGGATAACGGAGGATCAGACATCTCTAAATACTTTTTGGAAATCTCTGAGGCATCAGTTGGTAAGGAATCGCCTTTGGGTACTGACACAGTACTCAGTCTCCATCCCTGGAGGTATTCAATTCACATTTAGATGTGGGACATGGTTTAGACTTGGATTTTGGAGATGTTTTCCTACTTAACTGATGCTTTACTCCAGCAGTCACTCCAGGTTTCACACGTGTGTTTTGTGTCATACGTGTTCTCTGTATAATTAATCATTTCAAGTTGATTCTCTGGCTTGACTGCCTTAATAATTGTGTGAGAGAATTTTCAGGTGGGATTTTAGAGACGTTTGAAAGGGTAAAGTGTTTTTCCTTCCCTCAGGAGGGAGGTGGGAGCCCATTTACAGTGGAGCCCAGCAGGAACACATCTGTGACCACCTCAGGCCTGGCACCTCCTACAGACTCCGGGTGTCCTGTGCCAGTAAAGGTGGGGAGAGCCAGGTGAGCAGCAGGAGGGGCAAGGTGCTTCTGGAAACCATTTCTGTTCATCTTTTAGCCAAATGCTTTATGTCTGTGCTCTGCAATGACCTGTGTCCCTGGCAGGCCTCTGATGTCACAACTGTCACGACGGCGGCTGTTCCCCCTGGGCCCTGTCCTGCGCCAGCCCTGATGGGCAAAGCCAAGCCCAAGGAAATCACTTTGCAGTGGGGTAAGCACCAGAGTCAGAGTAAAACACTGCTCTCATTTTAGTCATTCAAATCAAAAATCTGTAGAACTCTTCAGCAAAAAAAACCCAACAAACCAAAACAAAAAAAAACGCAAAAATACAGAGATGCTGTCTGTGGCCTTAGGGTTTTTTTGGGCTTGGGATGGGTGTTTTGTTTTTTCGGGTATTTTTTTTTAAGAAGACCAGAGTTTCTGTCCATGTCTGGTAGGGTGATAAAGTGGCACTTAAGCAGACATAAATATTTTCCAGTGAGAAAGCTTTCCGTCTGCCCATGACTGACACCTGCTTGGCAATTTAAAAATCAACTCTTGTTTTCATGCTGTTATCTCAGTAAAGGAGATAAGCAAAGATTAATGAAAATACACAGTTCTGTGAAGAAAACAGGGAAAATACATGAAAAAACCCTGATGAAGGCCATCTTAAACTAATTATCAGTACCTGGGCAGGGAAAAAGTAAGCTTTATGAAATGTTTCTGCTCAGATACATGACAAGAGCCTGCCCTAACTTAGGGAATTTAAAAATTAATAGGAAAATCCTATCTCTTTTTGTTTGCCAGGCCCCCCAGCTGTGGATGGAGGCTCTGAGATCACAGAGTATCTCCTGGAGATGGCCAGCTCGGAGCAGGACGAACGCAGGGTGGTTTATCAGGGCCCAGCAGCCGAGTTTGGAGTGACCAGCCTGCTCCCAGGGAGAACCTACTGCTTCTGGCTCCGGGCAGGGAACAGAGTCGGGGTAACCACTGCAATCACCACATCTCACTGACTTCACGCAGGGAACAGGAGTGGTGGTGCTGAGGGGGTTTTGTAGCCTGTGTTGTGTGGACCTCTTGATGTTTGTTCCTTTGGAAATGTAGGATGTGTTACCCTGAGCTCAGGCTCTGCAGATGTGGTGGGAGCAGAATTGTGTGGAGAGGCTTGTGTGCCAGCCATGACAGGCTGGGAGACGTGTGGGATAAACGTTGGTGGCCTAAAAGTCTTTTTGGAGCAGTCCCCAGCTGCCACTGGAAGGCAGATCCTGGCTTAAGGAGGGAGGAGTTACAAAACCTTGGCAGTGGGAGGATCTCAGATATCCTGTGGGAGTGGGGCCAGCTTCAAGTACCTGCAAGGAATCTGAAACTGAGCCCTGAACTCTGCTGTTTACTTCCCTGTCAAGTTTAAAATTGTTTGTTTGCTTCACTTGCACATCAGTTCTTGCCCTGGTGCTGTTGCTGTGTTCATGCAGTGTTGTTTTCCTGCAGTTTGGCCCCCACTCTGAGAAGGCAGAGCTTTGCACTGCTCCAGGACCCCCTGAGCAGTGCTGCAAACCCCTGATAACCTGCAAAAGTGCCACCTGTGCTGTGGTTTCTTGGGAGGTAGGTGTTGATGACTTCCAGTACCACCCAGATTAGTGTTTGGCGTTCAGAATTGTAGTGACACATTTATGATACACATTATTAGAGATATAATATGTGTAGGGGTGGAATATTTTAAGCCCATTTCTTTATAGATGCCTGTGTTGGGTTTGTAAATTTTGGGACTTATTAATTGCAGTCTTAACTGGACAAATTGGGTGGCATTTAATCCTCCTCTTGACGTGGTAATTAATAGATAGTGAATTAATTCTATTAAGTAATAAGAGATTGTGGTTCAGTGAAAATCCTGGTGTGAATTGTAGTGGTGTTACAGCCACGTCACCTTTTAGCTTGAAATCCATTAGAACAACAGACCTCAGGTTTCAACCCCAGTGCTTTCAAAGGTTGGATTTGATGATCTTTGAGGTGTTTTCCAACCTTTTCTGTGACTCTGACCCAGTGTCTCAGTGTAACAGAGGAAGAGCTGAGCAGAGTTTCTCTCTCACCCCGCAGAGCCCAGCATGCAACGGAGCAGAAATCACCGAATACAGGCTGGAGTGGGGCCAGGTGGAGGGGTCCATGCACATCATCTACACTGGCCCCTGCCAGAGCTATGAGGTCAAGGGGCTCACACCTGCAACCACCTATTACTGCAGAGTCCAGGTAGGAGAAGCCTTTTGGTGGCACTGGGCACTTGCAGTTTGGGGACAAACTCCAGCTAGAGAGGAATAAAGTCATGTGCTGTCACCTGCTCATGCAATAGAAAAGGTAACTGGGAAAAACTCTTCCCTTGTCCTCCAGTCCCTCTTCGTTCCCTGAATCTGGAAGAGTTTAGATCCAGTGTGCTGTGAAATACCAGATGCTTTGCCCTGTTGATAACATATTCAGAAGATTTTCTGCTCTCTTCCATGTTGCTTTTAAGGACACGGAAGGAAGGCTGTGGGAGCTGTGACTGCCTGGTTGGAAAGCAGGGATGTGGTAACTCCTGTGTGGTGTCTTTCAGGCTGTGAACGTGGCTGGGGCGGGGCTGTTTGGGGACACTGGCATGGTGACCACGCCCCCATCAGTGCCTGCTGCCGTGGCCGTGCTCCACTTACTTGAAGAGGATCAGGTGGAAATTTCCCCTCCTTTCTCCACGTGCCTTGCAATCCAGTGGGAAGAGCCCTGCAGCCACGGGGCAGAGATTACAGGGTACAACATCGAGTATGGGGAGAAGCAGCTGGTCACTGTGGGGAGAAACACAACCCATGTCCTTGAGAATCTGCTGCCTGACACCCTGTACAGGTAAGAATTATTCTGAAATCACATTTGTAGGATTTAAAAGTCCTTTGAGGGTAGTACTTTAGTTTTTTATTTTTAAATTTAAATTCTTCATGCAGCTTACAGACTATTTGNGTCACCTGCTCATGCAATAGAAAAGGTAACTGGGAAAAACTCTTCCCTTGTCCTCCAGTCCCTCTTCGTTCCCTGAATCTGGAAGAGTTTAGATCCAGTGTGCTGTGAAATACCAGATGCTTTGCCCTGTTGATAACATATTCAGAAGATTTTCTGCTCTCTTCCATGTTGCTTTTAAGGACACGGAAGGAAGGCTGTGGGAGCTGTGACTGCCTGGTTGGAAAGCAGGGATGTGGTAACTCCTGTGTGGTGTCTTTCAGGCTGTGAACGTGGCTGGGGCGGGGCTGTTTGGGGACACTGGCATGGTGACCACGCCCCCATCAGTGCCTGCTGCCGTGGCCGTGCTCCACTTACTTGAAGAGGATCAGGTGGAAATTTCCCCTCCTTTCTCCACGTGCCTTGCAATCCAGTGGGAAGAGCCCTGCAGCCACGGGGCAGAGATTACAGGGTACAACATCGAGTATGGGGAGAAGCAGCTGGTCACTGTGGGGAGAAACACAACCCATGTCCTTGAGAATCTGCTGCCTGACACCCTGTACAGGTAAGAATTATTCTGAAATCACATTTGTAGGATTTAAAAGTCCTTTGAGGGTAGTACTTTAGTTTTTTATTTTTAAATTTAAATTCTTCATGCAGCTTACAGACTATTTGCCTAATTCACATTGCAACTCCAAAAAAACACTCCTAAAATTGTCATGTCCAAACTCCAACCATGACATTGGCGGAAGTGAAGTCGTGGTTGGTGTTAAGGTTCACATTCTGTCTCAAAGCCAAGACTTCAAGTTTCTGGGTTTAGAATTTTTCATTGGGATGCTCAGGTGTGTGGCCAGAAGATGGATGGACCAGTGAGAGCAGAGCAGGGCTTCCTGTGACCTCAGTTTTGGTTAAAGCTGAGTTCAGATGTAATTTCTAATTGCATCTTAATTGCTTTGCTGTTTGGCGTTACTCTGTACACCTTCTAACTGTTGCTTTGTTATACAGCACTTTTCCTGACCATGTGGCTGCTCTCTCCCATTCCCAGGATCAGGGTACAGGCCATCAACAGCTTAGGAGTTGGTCCTTTCAGTCATTCCATGAAAGCCAAAACCATACCACTACCTCCTGACCCTCCCCACCTGGAATGTGTGGTCTTCAGCTACCAGAGCCTTAAACTGAAATGGGGAGAAGGGCCCAGCAGAGCTTTAATTCCCAACCCTACTCAGTTCAACCTGCAGATGGAGGACAGGTTTGGCAGGTGAGACCATTAAGGATCTTGTGGTTTTACCACTTCATGTCAAGTTTTTAAGGAGTTTTATGTTATTCTCCCTTCTCTTTGCACCACTGAGTCATTTGGGCATCCCAGAGTTTGCCTTTTAGCAGTTTTACATCCCATCTTTCATCCAGAAATGCTGCCTTGCACTTCTGCTGCTTGTAAACAGTAAACACTATTTAAAGAATCAATACCTTGCTACTGTCCTGTGCTAGCAGGGTTAATTTTTGGACAGTCAGAAACAAAGTCCGGTCTGCATATAAGAAACAGGGGTTNCATCCCAGAGTTTGCCTTTTAGCAGTTTTACATCCCATCTTTCATCCAGAAATGCTGCCTTGCACTTCTGCTGCTTGTAAACAGTAAACACTATTTAAAGAATCAATACCTTGCTACTGTCCTGTGCTAGCAGGGTTAATTTTTGGACAGTCAGAAACAAAGTCCGGTCTGCATATAAGAAACAGGGGTTGGCCAGCTGTTCTTAAACTGGAAATTTCAATTTATTTTGGATATTCAAGGGTTGTTCTCGATTCAGAGGAGTTGGGCCCTGCAGCCTCAGTGGGAAGAAACCTGGGACACTGGGAATGCAGCATCACTTCTTTGTCCTTAACTCAAATCCAAGTGTTCCAGGTTTATACTGCCCTGCACATTGGTGATTGCTGGGTAACTCTGTGTGTGTTCTGTGTCCCCCAGGTTTGTGACAGTGTATAATGGTCCCTGTCACACCTACAAGGTGCAGAGGCTCAGCGAATCCACCACGTACCATTTCCGCATCCAGGCATACAACGATGCTGGGGAAGGAGCCTTCTCAGAGGTCTGTGCTTTCACCACCACCAAGTCTCCACCTCCACCTCTCAAAGGTGAGCTGGCACTGCCCTGGCAGCTGCTGCAAGGCCCAGGTGGGCAGGAGACACAAACTTGCTCTGAGGGGCTTTGTCTGGGCTCTTTTGTCGTGATCACCTCCTGCACAGCAGCTCTTCCACCCCAGAACTGAGCATTCCTATCTTTGCTCAGCTGGAAAGGCATTGTGCAGGGTTGTCCATCAAAGTTACAGTGTGCAGGCAAACGAGGGCACAGTTAATTCCTCTGATCTTCACTTTTTAACATGGACCTTAAAGGCCATCATTAAAGTCACTGTGAAGGTCAGAGTGCTGAGTGCCTGCAGCAAAATTAATTGAACCATGGTTAGAACATAATTTCAGCTCTGCACATGGACAGAAATGCTGGGTTCTGTAGTGACTTGAAAGTTGTGCTCCTCTTCTGGGCTTATCCTGGCTTATCAAAAAGACCAAGTGTAACCAACACATAACTGATCATTTTTTAAGCTCATGTCATCAAATAGAAGAAAAAGAAAGAAACTAATTTCTTGAAGCTACTGGAATGAGTTGCCTCTAAGCATGACAGCTGTACATTTGTAGAGACTATAGTTCCTTTTCTAAAACAGCAACAAATAACTTGATTTTCCAGCACCCAAAGTGATTCAGCTGGAAGAAAACACCTTTGAAATCACATGGGAGCCTCTACAGCCAATGAAAGGAGATTCCATTGTTTACATCCTTCAGCTTGCTGCTGGCAGAGAGTTTGATCAGGTACCTTTTATGCACCATCAGGAATATGAGGGGTTTTTGCTGGGAAAAATTATTATGAAAAAAAGATGTGCAGGTTTCTTGTGGAAGGTGTCCCTGCCCATGGCAGAGGGTGGAATGAGATGGGCTTTAAGGTCCCTTCCAACCCAAACCATGCTCTGATTCTGTAATTTGAAGATTGAAATTCTCTTTGGGGAGAAGACAGGGAGACTTTTCATTTCAGGGAGTGTGAAGAGTGTGAGCATTGTTTTATCCTATTCTCCCAACAATTCCTTTAGCTCTTGATGGTCTTTGGTATCGCTGACTCTGTTAATCAGAGAGTCCACTTTGGTAGAGGAGCTTTAGGGAAGAAAATGCAGGATGACTTTTTTCTCCTTTCTAAGCCTCCCAGCCCAGGTGAGGCCTCAGTCTGGCGTGTGGCAGGAGACTTAAATGAATCGTGAATTGTCCAGAGGTTTAAGCTGCAATTTTATGAGGCTGGGGAGAGCAGCTCCAGGCCGTGCCCAGCACTGCACACAGCCCTGGAGCAGGACAGGCAGTTCCAGATGCTGGTGGTGACTGAGGTGCTCCTGACTGAAGCGGCTCCTGTCTCCTGCCAGGTGTACAAGGGTCCCGAGCCGTGGTTCCGGCTGCCGGCGGCGCAGACGAACTGTGAGTNCCTGGCCCCGCCGCAGCCCCGGCAGGCGCGGAGCTGGCGCAGAGCGGGAAGCAGCTGCGTGAGGAGCGCGCCATCGCCATCGCGCTGCTCTGCGGCTTCGCCGTGGTCGCCATCCTCTTCGCCGTGGTCATCCAGTACTTCGTCATCAAGTAGGGCGGAGCCGGCCCCGCTCGGCTGTCTGTACAGGGCTCTCTGGGGGATTTATGGGCAGTTCAATGAATTCCTAGCTGCGAACCCCTTGCTCCGTGTGTTCCCGCTCCTGCTGCTGGCTGCTGGCTGCCGGCGAGGCTGGCTCGGCAGATCCTTCCCAAATGCTGGACACAGATTTCCTGTAGAAAGGGTGATCCTGGGGCCTCTGCAATCAGGGTGAGCTGTTAGAGAAAAGCAATCAACTGCCTTACGGTGCACACTGAGGGGGTGTGCACGCTCCTCCTCTCTCCCCATCCCGACCAGCTGGAGAGGGAAGGCATTGCTAGAAGGGTCCTTTTCCAGCCAGAGCAGCAGGAGGCAATGGCTGTTCCATCAGGTTTCGCTGTAATTTGATATCCATGAAATCCAGCAGCACAAGTGCTTGAGCTTAGAGCAGAACTGCAGAGCCTACTAGAGCATACCACATTTACTAGACTGTAGAAGGAAAGCAGAATATTGACTTAGTGATATTACTACTTTACAGTTATTTTAATACTTGGGATTCAGTAATAATCATTTCAAGTGTTGGAGTAGAGGGTGCCAGGGTTTTTTAGGGGTTTAATCCAAACCAATGCCAGCAGGACGTGGCGCTTGACCGGGATGCCACGAAAGGCTCTGCCCGGAATGTTCCTGCTGTCCTGAGCAGCTTTGGCCCAATCCACATTTCACTCTCAGTGCCTGAGAGAAACGTAATTCCCTGTGCAGCGTGCTCAGAACAGCACAGGAGTTGTCTTTAAAGAGAAAGAGTGCATTTATGATAAATGTTACACTATTTGGCTCAAACTGAGCAAATGTTTTTGTACTATTATTAACCTAAAAAATAAAAAGTTCAGCCTGCTTTGGGTGCCCTTCTAACTTAACCCCAACAAGCAAATTGTATGTGAGAGAACTCTTTTTAGATAACGTTTATACAATGTTTTAAACTTGCTATCCCAGTGGTAGCAGCTTCACATTCCGTGATTTTCCTGTTGGGAATGTTCAGCCTACTATGGACTTGTCTGAAACTCGTCCTGGTTGGCTGGGGGATATTTTTGTGGACACTGTGCACTACATTTGACTGTTGTGTTTCATCTGCTTGTGAATCCCTGCGGAGAGGAGCCTGGCAGCTCCTGGCTCCGTTAGATTAAAGCTTTTGAAAGCTGGAACTCAGAAATTTCCAATGTTTCAGGACAGATCTTGCCAACAGCATTTGGAACATGCCACAGAACAGTAGATTTAGGGTATTTTGCAAAGTGTGTGGCTCCACTTTGGCCATCAGAGTGATGCACTTGTGTGTGGGAGGGTGGATGTGACAGAGCTACAGGTGATGTGTTTCTGGTAATTAATTAATCACTTTTAAGGGTCTTTCTCCTACAGCAGTTGAGGAATAACGTTGTGTTAGAGTTTGAGGCATTGTGTTGTATTTGAGATGCGGAAAACCTAAATTATGACCTAGTATCACTTAATCCTCTTCACAGTAGATTGATGGTGCAATCTGAAATTAATCTTTTCAAAACATACTCTTCATTTTTGTACTCTATTTATTTTGATTAAAAGTTCTGGAAAGAAAAAAAAATGTATGAATGTATTGTTCTACTTGTAGCAGAACTTTTAAGTTAATCATTTATTATATAATAGAAATCTCTCCCTCCAGTGTCAGAGTTTTATACAGATATTAGTCTCTAGTTTGCAGAAGAGTTTACAATCTGTCTTTATTTTCCTCATAGTCTCCCTTTAGCAGATAAACTGCCTGCAGCAAATCTCTGTTGCCAAAGGGTTCTTTCTTAACTCCTTAGAACCAACCTTACAGAGGTTAATTTGGCAATAATAGTCCTGAAATTAGGATTGCAGAGTAAATACTAACAAGTCACCACTGGTAAAAAAATGAAATTGAATCCTTTTGTGATTGCCACAAAATGCTCATATTTCCAGAAAATATCTGGGATTTATACTGCAACACAGATTTTCCGTCAGCTGTTGTCCATTCCAGAAGGATGTACCCTCGTGGCATTAATGTATTTTAGGTATCTTCAGTTTTCTTGTATTGTCATTTTGAGGTATCTCAAATGTATGTTAAAGCTGCCATGCATTGTATTACTAAATTGTAACTATCAAATAGATAATATATTTAATACAGCCAATAAATAATACAAATGTATTCAGATTTGACTCTGAGCTCCTGTGTTTTTGTGGGATTTCGTCTCATTTGCATCCTGTGTAATTTAAGGGAAGGGAGATTAAGAGTGTCATTAAGAGCTGAGTAACATGGGGCCCTTGGAATATCACTTCCATTTCTCCTCACACTGCAGGAAGGCTCTGCAGTTCCCAGGTGAGGCAGAACAGTTATTTGATACTGGAAATTGAATCATTTGGGGCTGATTGCCAATTTTTCATCATTTTGTGTTGACTCAGGGCCTTACCCCCTTGAGCTCTTCCCCAGCACTTACTGGTGAGTGTGCAGCTTCTCCTGACAGTGCCTTAATGATCTGATGAAGGTAAGATGGAAAAGGCTTTATCTGATTGTCCAGAGTGACAGCTGGACACTCAGCCTGGATAAATTTTACACTTCAGGAAAGATCAGGGATGAGGAGCTGGAAAATGCTGGGCTGGAGGAGGCTAAGGGGCCAGTGTGACAGCATCCGAAAGGGAAGGCTCTGGGAAGCTGGAAGCACAGGGCCTAAGGGAGCAGGGACACCCAGTAGCAGGATGTGTCCTGCCACGGTCCTCAAAATTCCCCCAGAAGCTGGGAATGGGCCTCTAGCAGAAGTGAGAGTCCGCTACAAAAACAAACCTCCTCCTCCAAGCTCCGCTCTTTGCAGCTATTCTGCTCCCAAGGACTGCTCAGAAGCCAGAGTTTTTGTGGAGCCAAACTGTGGGATTGGTGCTGGAAGGGTCAGAGCTGAGCACAAGCACTGCATTGTCCAGCAAATCCCAGATCTGACATTAGGGAGATTCCTGCTGCCCTTTCCAAGAGGCAGAAGCTCTGGCTGGGGTTGCTCTTGCAGATTTGGACACCTCCCAGCAAGAAAAGCTGTCCTTGTGCCAGGGCTCTGCATGGCTGCACCCTGAACACCTCAACAAATCCTGCCTGGGAAGAAGTTCCCAGTGAAATTTCATAGAATCATGGAATGGCTTGGGTTGGGAGGGATCTGAAAGTTCATCGTATTCCACTCCCTGCCAGAGAGGGGATACCTTTCCCTATCCCAGGTTGCTCCAAGCCCCATCCATCCTGGCCTTGAACACTTCCTGGGATTTAAAATTCATGGGATTTAAATCCTACACCATGAGCAGAGCCACGTGCCCAGGCTGTGCTCTTAATTTATCCAACACGATTCCCAGCTGGCTGGCAGCTGCCTGGGATGAACGACCCACGGCAGATGGAGGAGTCGCTGCCGGGCCAGGACACACCATAGCCCCATTTCCTGTTTTCTGACGCTGAAAACAATCCCAGTGTCTGAGCAGAGGAAAAAGGTGGCAGCTCTTCCATTGGGCCAGCGTATTGTGCCCATGGAATGAGTCTTTATGAGTTTTCCCTGGAGAAAAGGAGGCTCAGAGGGTCCTTCTGGCTCTGCACAACTCCCTGCCATGAGGGTGCAGCCAGGTGGGCGCTGGGCTCTGCTGCCAGGGAACAGGGACAGGCTGAGAGGGAATGGCCTCAAGCTGTGCCAGGGGAGGTGCAGGTTGGACATCAGCAGGAATTCCTTCATGGAAAAGGTTGTTAAACATAGACCTGCCCGGGGAGGTGATGAAATCCCATCCCTGGAGGTGTCCCTGGATGTGGCACAGTGCTCTGGGCTGGTGACAAGGTGAACATCAGGTGCACCTTGGACTCGAAGGTCTTGGAGGGCTTTTCCAACCTCACTGATCCCATGATTCCGAGCATGGCTATGCCCACAGGACTGCCCATGAGGAAGGTGTTTCTGGCCCTGGGAGCAGGTGGCCCTGTGGGAACTGGCTCTCCCTTGTCTTCTCCTGCTGCTTTCCTTACAGAAACCCTGCAGGTAGCTCCTGGTTGTGCTTCCCAGCATGGAAAGTCACCTGTGGGCAGGTGGAGAAGGTGGCAAAGAGGGGACAGAAGAGTCATGCACTGGGTTTAGGGATAAATCCCGAGCCCCATGAAAGTGTAAACCATCATTTTCCTTCCTGCCTCTGTAATAAATGGTGTGACAGCCCACAGCTCCATGTGCTGAGTTCCAGCCTGATCCCAGCCTGTGGAAGAGCTCCTCTCCCCCTCTTTCCTAAACAAGGGGAAAGAAAAATGGGGGGTTTTTTGTTGTCTAAGGTCACTGTCTGGAATTCCTCCTTCTTCCCTCCTCCCAGGATGTTTTCATGTAACACATTCTGAGTCATGGAAGGCAATGACTGGGCCTCAGAGCTGCCTCAGCACAAGAATCCTGGCACAGGAATCCTGTGCCTGCCCTTTGTGCTTGGTGTGGGTTTTCCAGCACCTCCAGGGGCTGCCAGAGCTGTGGGGCTGGTTCTGTTCCCTGAGGCTGACGCCAGTACCCTCAAAGCCAGGGCAGGGCTGGGATGTGTCTCCATCCAGGGTGGCTGATCCAGGTGCTGAACACCTTCCTGGGTGTGGATGGGGAGCACCAGAGCTGCGGCTGGAATGTTCTGCAGGGCAGATCAGAGGGAGCAGCTCTTGGTTTCTCCGTGTCTCCGAGGAACAGGGACGGGAGTTCCCAGCACATCCTCTTCCTTCAGACCTGGCTGCCGTCAGGCCATCCCAGATTATAACAACACATTGTGACTGCTTCTGGAACATTGCTGATCGCCTGCCTGACAAAATCACAGCAAATCTTTATTTTTGCTTCTGTTTTGCCTCAGAAAGTGAGAAACTTTGGCAAAACTCACATGGAATGTGCTCTAAATGGCTTCCAAATCCAGTCAGCTGCCATGAAAACTAGCTTTAAAAAGCTTTTAAATTTGCTTCTGTAGTAGAACCTGTTATTTTTGGAACAGTGGAAACACACTGTCATTTTTAGTTTATCCTGGGAATGCTGGCAATTTAAAAAGTGGCTTCAGAGCTGTTAACGAAATAACAAAACATCCCCTCCTGCATCACCACAGGGCAGATGGGGGGGCGCTGGGCTGTCTGCAGCAGGGGGAGAGGGAAAACAGTCACTTGAATCTAGCAAATTTGGTCTGTGCATGTGTTGGCCTACATGCATATTTATAGCAAAATAGATTTCTGCCCTGCCGGGCCGCGTCTCCATGGCAACCCCATTGTATCGCGTCTCCAGGGCAGCGCCGCCCTCCCGGCCGCCGTAGCCGCGCCCTTCGTGTCACATGACCGGAAACGATGGAGGCGGCCAAGATGGCGTCTCCCAAGAGCGCCCCTAAAGACGCGCAGGTACCGCGGGGTCCGGGGGGATCCGGGCGGGACCGGGGGGATCGCGGGGCTGAGCGGTGCCTGTGTCCCCACCGCAGGTGATGGCGCAGATCCTCAAGGACATGGGCATCACCGAGTACGAGCTGCGCGACATCAACCAGATGCTGGAGTTCGCCTACAGTAAGCGAGGCCGGGCGGGAAGTGCGCGGGGAAACACCAGGTGCAGCAGCGAAGTGCTCTGTGAACCCTTGTTTCCACGGGGGCTCCCCTGTCAGATTCGGTGACCGTGGAGATGTTTTCCAGCTGTAATTCTGTGACACTTAAAAAGTAATCACAGAATCACAAATCCCAGGATGTTTTGGGCAGGGGCATCTTCCACTGTTCCAGGTTGCTCCAAGCCCCATCCAACCTGGCCTTGGACACTTCCAGGGATCCAGGAGCAGCCACAGCTTCTCTGGGCACGTCGTGCCAGGGCCTGACAGGGAAGAATTCCTTCCCATTATCCCATCCAACGCTGCCCTCGGGCAGTTTGAGCAGTACCCGGAGGCCACAGAATTTTCAGTGCCAGGCGGGTGAGATCAGGATGGGGATGGGGAGTATTTAATTTAACCCAGCCTCAACCCAGAGCCTGTTTCCCCCAGGATACGTGATCGCGATCCTGGAGGATTCCAAGATCTACTCGAGCCATGCCAAGAAGTCGAGCGTGGATGCAGATGACATGCGCCTGGCAATCCATTGCCGGACTGACCAGTCCTTCACGTCCCCCCCACCCCGGGATGTGAGTACAGCTGTGGCTGGGCATCCCAGAGAGGGCTGGCTGGGACATGGGGATGTGGCCAGGACACAGGGATGTCACTGGGACACGGGGAAGCGGTTGTGACATGGGGCTGTGACTGGACACAGGGATGAGGGCGGGACACAGGGATGAGGGCAGGACACAGGGATGTGTCCATATCTCTGCAGTTCCTGCTGGACATTGCCCGGCAGAAGAACCAGACGCCGCTGCCGCTGATCAAGCCGTAATCAGGCTCACGGCTGCCGCCCAACAGGTACTGCCTGACTGCTCCCAACTACCACCTCAAATCCCTGCAGAAGAAGGTAAGGGTTGCTCAGGGATTGGGGATTCACCCCTGGCAGGGTGGGAGGGGTGTTGCATTGTGGTTTTCCACACCCCTCTGAAAGGTGCGGGTGGATATTGGCCTGTGCACGTCAGGTCGGAGGTTTCCAGGATGGCTTTGCAAATTGTTGTTGGGTGATTTTAAATGGCAATTTTAAAATATGGGAAATTTTAAAATATAGGAAATTTTAAGTATGGGAATATTGTTGTGTTAAGGAAATACTGCAGAATCACAGAATCGCTGAGGCTGGAAAAGCCCTCCAGGATCATCAAATCCAACCTGTGCCCGATCCCCACCAGAGCACTGATTGCCATGTCCAGTCATTCCCTGAACACCTACAGGGATGGGGACTCCAATACCTCCCTGAGCAGCCCCTTACAATGCCTGAACACCCTTTCTATGAAGAAATTCTTNCTTTCCATGAAGAAATTCCTCCTGATGTCCCGGAGGAACTGTCAGGTTTAATGTCCCATTGTCAGAGGCACAAGTCAGGCTTTGTTGTAGGTGTTAAAAGAGTATTTTTTACTTCCACCTCAGTTGTTTCTGCTTTAGAGGGAAAATATTTCCTTTGCTGGGAAGCCCTGAATACCTCAGTGGGGGGGAACTTCCCTGTTTATTCCAAACCATTCCCTGATTGCCTGGTTCTCTTTCCACAGGTCTCCTCCACAGCAGGCAGGATCACAGTCCCTCGCCTGAGCGTGGGCGCCGTGAGCAGCAGGCCCAGCACTCCCACTTTGGGTAGGAAGCAGCTCCACAGGGGATTCCCACCTTTACTTTAGGAAGAAAAAATAAAGAGGAATAAT